>VWZV01013172.1:2363578-2483233 GCA_013397155.1 Irena cyanogastra | reverse complement strand
CCCCCCCCCCCCCCCCCACCAAAGCCTCACAGAATCTATTATGATATTAACACCTAAACTAATTTTTCTTTGTGGCAATGGTAGATATTGCAGCCTACCCAACCAGGTCATATACAGCAAAGATTATTTGCTCAGACAACATTTCAGCTGGTTTCACCCCTCCTGGTGCAGAAGATGAGAACAAACCTTTACTCACAACTCTCTTCTACCAGACACATTTGAAAACCTCCTCATGTTAGCTTTGGGCTGTTCCTAACTAGGGTATAGAACCATTTTCAGAATATATGCACACACTGTACATGCATATTTCTGGGCTCTGGTAATTTCTCTCCATGAAATGGCTTTTGGATGCCCTTCATCCACTTGCTCTCCCTCAACAATGTTCAATGACTTTTTCTTCTTCTCTGCCTTTTTCTCGCTTCCCCAGTATCTCCTGAGACTTTTTTATTTTGTCTGATTTCTTCTTTGCTTATGCACTACCAGCCTCAAGGGATTTTACTAGCAGTGACTAATATAAGCTTGAAACTTTAGCAAATACCACCTACTGCTGAATTATAAAAAGAAAAGGTGTGTAGAACAGCAAAAATTCTCTGGCAAAGTTGTAAGCAAATACACAGTCTATGAAGTTCAATTACTTTCCACTGAAAGAAAAATGGAAAGGCTTAAAAATGCTGGGCAACACGAAATCTGCATCGTACTTGTGATAGGACTGCATTTGATTGTCTAAAGGAACAATTAAAATACATCTTTTCAGACATATCCATGCAATACATCAACATGCAAACTGCATTAGTGCCTTTGTTTCTGAAAGAAATTTATCTCGATTTTTGATTTTTGTCTTTATAAATATTGTATACCTTGCTAAGAAGAAGCCAAGAGGCAAATCTGCTCCTCCTCCCAAGTAGACATTGAGCTGATATTTCCACATGAAAAAAATCAATAGCTGTTTTTAAAAGTTATTTGTGAATGCACCCTGTACAAGATGTTCAAGGCCATCCTACTTTTCCTCACCCTCACACCAACCATCTGCTCTCTAATGCTTCCAAATATTGAAAATGATCCTTTAGTAACTATAATTTCTAACTTCAGTTATGCCTTTCTTTCCTAGTGTTCCTGGCTAGGGAAGCTTAAAAATTCTTAGGAACAGGATCTGTATCAGACAGGAGTTAAGCATTATTTTCCACACAGTGATAATTTCATAATTTCTGTTACAATTATGAATTCATCTTTATCAACAAAAGTGGCAAAAGAAGTAGTTAATTATTCAAAGAGAATGAATATGATGTAGCCTAAATCTTCATTTTGTTTTCTTTTCAATGGACATGACAGGGAGAATAAAATGTCCATGTAGATGCACAAATACATATAAAGATGCACTTCTCTCTCTGGAGGCAACAGTGATGCAAAGTATTAATTTGGTCTCCAAAATACTATGAGTCACAAAAATGTCTGTTTGTATCATCTAGGTCTTTGATTCATGGCTCAAGAAATGCAGGTAAATAATCACTGCTCCAGAGTTCCTAGATTTTCCTGAAATCCACTCTTGAGTTGAGGAAAAAGCTAAACAATAATAAATGAACCCAGATGTTTATTCCGTCTCTGTAAAGAGCTTTTCAGCATTTTAAAATCAAACTGACATTCATGAAAAAGATGTATTTAAGACAAGACCATGTATTGGTCTTAAAACCAAAGAGTTTACTGCTCTCTAGAGTAAGTTTTCTTTTATTAGTATTTCTTCCCTCTTTAATTGAATTAAACAACAACAAAAAAAAAAGCAAGCAAAATTATGAAGACCACCAACACAGTGAAAAAAAGAAAATGTCTCCCAGGGTTTTCAGTTCTCTTCCCTCAGTGTTCTGGAGTCCAGATGTGGAAAGCCTAGTGGAGCTGAAAACATTTTTGGAGGGTGGAAAGAAAGTTCTGATGCTACTGCTGTGGCCTTATTTTATCCAAACCAGACAATTATCTTTCTTCATGAAGATTAAAAAGCCAAACAACAACACCCACCAAACCACACCTTTTATATATTGTTACTAAACAGTATTTATAAGTGAGCCTGCTGAAAAAAAAAAAAAACCACTCTGCATCTTCTTAGCACTTAGAAGCAAAGAAGGTCTTTACAAGGCCTTCTTAACTCAGAGTAGAATCTTTACTGTCTTCATCTTCTTTAAAATCCTGTTTGTCAGGTGTGTCAGTTTATTTTTAAGAAATGTATTTTTCTGCTCACATATCAAGCAAACACATATTGATTTGCTGCAGCCACACCAGGTCACAGAATATGGAGGAATGTTCCCATATCTTATGCAGCTACACCTGGAATATGGTGTTCGGCTAAGTGATGACAAGGGTGGTCAGTGAGGTGATGATAAAAGTCTATAAATAGCTTAACAGGGTGAACTCTGAGGAGGGAGAAACATTGGTTTAAGGTGGACTGAACAAGCTTGACTGGAAGAAACAAAAAGATGCCCTGACAGCCAGGGCCAGGGCCAGCTGCTAAATAGGATCTCGTACACACTACAATTGCCAGCAGAGCAGTCTGGGCTTGGCCTTGCTTACACCACAGACATATAATGAATTTACTATTCCAAATTAATTATTCTGGGAAATTTCCAAGCATATTTAAGCACTCCAACTGCTAAATTGGGCCCCAAGTTCAAGAGTCCACCAACAGGAGTCACATGCTGGGTGTATTTAGAACTACACTCTACCTAGCATTGAAAACATGTAAGAGGAAATAAATCTGCCCGGAGAGGAAGATGGACAAAAACCCTGCAAATCTGTCATATCTCTGTTTTCTGTAGTTCTAGGAAGACATGCATGTGGGATTTGGGAAAGGTCTTTTTAATAAGGGTTAATTGGAGAAGTATGTCACACATGACTGAGTACCGTTTCAAATTACTGCTCATGCTGGCATAACTAAATTAGACAAATGACAGAATACCAAAACAGGGAACAGTCAATCTTCTTCCCTCCTACTAAATCTTTATATCTTCATTATTCTCAAATATCAGCAATTACAGATTTTCTGGAATTTGTTGCTTCTTTCAAAATATTACTAAGACCATATCGTAATATTCCCCAGAGATCCAGTAGTTCTGTAAAATCTTTTTTCTGTTGTCAAATTACCAGTCTAGGCTTTCAAACTTCTAGATTCATTTATCTGGCTTATGTGATGCAAAAGTTCAGGATAAATTATACTGATATAGCCCTTTCTGAGCTTAAAAAAAAAAAAAATCTGAAAAGGGAAAAATAACCAGTTAGTAAAACAGATTAGTTATTCACATGAAAATCATTGTACTGTCTGTAACACTGTGTTATTCTAAAAGTCAGATCCCTAACCCTGAACCCAAAAAAGTCACTTCAGTTTCTCTCTGCTGCCCAAGTTAACTGCAAGCATTTCCTGACACTGAGAATGCAGGCAGAAAAAGGAAAAACGTCGACTTGAGAAAAGCACAGCTTCCAATCCCCACCCACCAGCTTCAGTCAAAGGGATGACTTCAGTCCCTTTCTTAACTAATCCTGTCACTGTAAAATCCTACAGTCATTCTTCCAACATAAAGGGAAAACGGACTCACTAGGAGGACCTAGACTCTTTCGGCTTGAACTGTTAACCAATGGTGGAAATGCAAGAATGCTGAAGTTGTGCCTTCAGAGCCAATAGAGTGGATTTGTGTGTCCCACATGACTGTGTTTCCCCTGTCTTTCACATGGGCAGTATTTAGTTCAATTCAGAACTGCAGATAGTATAGCGTGCAGAGCAGCAATGGGATGTCTGAGCACAAGTAGCTGACTTCCAGGCGACTTCAGGAAGCACATTTGTACATTTCTCCTGAATTATCTGGGATTCTGCATCCTTGACATTCTCCAACCCTCCTTGTTGCTGCAGAAGGAGACAGCGACCTGCACAGCACAACAAAACTGTGAGTACAGGCTCTATTTATTTTTATTTTCACCCAGAAAATCTCTTAAAAATGTCAAAATGCTACGAGCCCTAAATCAGTGATTACTTTTCTTATAAGATGAATAAGTATCTAAAGTGTTATTCACATTCGGAAATATTTCTTGCATGCTTCAATAAAAGAAAGAGGGGAGAAAAAAAAGCAAAAGCGAGTTATCCTCCAGGGCAGTGCCTGCCTGCACGCTGCATGACACACTGCTTCCTGACATAGCCAGCGTGCTGCTTTGTTCATAAAGAAAAACAAAGACAAAAAGCTCTACACATGTATGTTGTTCACTTTTATTTGTACTCTGTGTCTAATCAGGCCTGATCTGTCCCCAAGGGGAAACATAAAGGCAAACTTTAACTCCGCCAGCAAGGGCAGCCCAGACTTTGCAGACATCTGACAGTTATTATAATTAGCTATGAAAGACAGCAAAGACACTTTGGGGCAAATAGCTCTTACATTTGGAACAATGAAGTCGAGCAAGGTTCCCATCCCACCCCTTCCACGGGGGGAGGGGGAGAGGCAAGGCAACCGGGGGAGTGTTAGGAAAGGGTTATGGCTGGACTGAAAACACACAACTAGTATAATATCTGGACTCGCTCAGCATGAGGAGAGGCTTTTTGATAAGCAACTTTACCTCTAGATTGCAGCTTGCATTCTCTCAGATTCCTGATGGGGTGGGAAAGGGTGTGGGTCTCTTTACGGTATAACGTCAGAAGGTCGGGGTGGAGGGGGCAGCAGGGACGAAGGGGGCAGAAAGAAGAGAATATCCATAGCAGGAGACATTGAAATTGTTTCCCAGAGCTTTACTGGCCAGATCTCCTTAAGCCCAAGTTGCTTTCTGGGCAAGATTTATGAGACTTCTCAAACAGAAGCAACAGACAAAGCAGCGCTTTTTTTTCTTCTTCTTCCTCAGAAAAGAAATTCGACCCAAACGAATAACCGTATAGTAAACAGCACTGATTTGTATTTTTGTTCTTTTTTTCCCCCCAACATGCTTGTAAGACCTTCAAAAAGGTTTCCCCCCACTGCGTCCACAATCCTTCCCACCCCCCTTCCCTACCAAAAGTTAGATTCTGAAAACTACAATCGGAAGGGAAAAAGCAAAGACAATAGAAATCTGACTTGGTCCTGGCTGGGCTGAATCTCTAATAATGCATGAAGTGAAAACAGTTTCTAAGTGAAAGATGAGCAGACTTCTTTTTAAACAAAAAAAAAGAAAAAAATTAAGTGCAATAAGGAGAAATTGTTGAAAGACTCCAGACGCTACTAATTATGGCTTAAATAAATCTTCCTGGACAGATGTTTGCTTGCTCCCACTGCAGGGAAAGGAACGTTAAAAGAAGCATTTTTTAAAAAAGGATTTGACATGAATCTCCTACATATGATTTTTTTTTTTTTTTCTTTTTCGGTAAACACACTGTTTTATTCTTTGTCTGCCCTCCTGTTATCTCCCCCTCCCCCAACCGCCGCCCACTGTGAGCTGAGACACCTGAAGGCTAGACACAATGATCAACAGAGCACTGCGCTCGCCTGTCTGGATTCCAGCCAGATTTTTTTTTCCCTTCCACAATCAAGGAGCCTGCACGCAATGCACGGCAAGCCCCTTGCTCTGCTATGTGCAGATCAGACAGAAGTCTGAACCGTGCTGCAGAAAAGATTAAAGAAAAACACAAGCCTTTCCTCCTTATGTCGGCCAGGCTCAGTTTCAACTTTGTTATGATTTGCAAAAAAAATACAAAATAAGAAACTTTGTAAACATATATACATATTCTTGTACAAAACATATGCACACGCACACACGCTTTCCAACACAGTGTAACTAGGGACATCCAGTGTTTCCCATTTCACTGTGATTTCTACTCCAGGTTTACAGTCAATGCAGTATTTTATGTTAAGTTCATGCATCACTTACATAATTGCTGTGTAGCTCTCAAATACATGCAAAGATTTTGTATGCCCATATGATATATTACATAAAGGCAAGTAGCTACTGTACAGATACCCATTCCTGAATGCCCATCAAGCTGCAACCTTAGAAAATATTTGTGTTTAGAGAGATTAGCAAGAGCTCCTAGACAGTTTTATGATAGTTTTAAATGAGGCAGTAGCAAAATGCTTTGTGAATCGGTTGTCTTCAAACCGAAGAAGGGGAGCATGGCAGGGGACTGAGCTGGCCCTGCAAGCCCTGGCCTTCCTGCTGCCACAGCCCAGAGAAACGCCGAGTGGCCCGGAGTCATCGTGCCACAAAGTTGGGCTTGAGAATGCGGTACTCCCCAAAATAGTTGCTCTCCATTTGGTGTGGCCTATGGGTGGGGTTAGCAGAGGCATACAGGGGAAAGGCAGTTTCAAAGCTTGTATTCTATTTAATTTTTAAAGGTATGCTGTGCAGATCGACCTATTTTCTAAATTCTTTGGAATTTCTTTGTCTTGCGGTACAAATCATGGTGTGATAAACACGTTGGCTAACATTTTCTTTTCAATATGAACTTTGTATGAAAAAGACCTAAAATAAAATACATCTTAAAAGACACAACCACATGCACACATGTACAGTGCTATTAACTGACTCCCAGAAAATGCTTAAACTATATTTTAACCACTCTAACAGGTATCCTAATTGAAAGATAAAATATTTTTAGCTTTTTTTAATCTAATATTGCTTATAAACACTATGAGAAAAGGAACCCAGCAGAAGTATCTCATAAATTTAATCTTAAAAAAACTTCCTTTCTAAATAGCAGCGGAGACATGCAAACAAAAGATTGCATGTAGTGGCAGCAATATCCACAGCAAAGTAAAAATTCCTGAATAGAGATGTTGGAAAAATTAAGTGAATGAATGAAGAGCTGTGGTCAAATTTGTATTCCTGCCTTTTTTTTTTTTTTTTTTGTAAATAAGGAATATAATGTTTTTCTAAAGGAGCAATTTACACTCCTTATATGAAATATACAAGCAAAGTCTACACAATGGTCATACAAGAGGAGTATATATTTGTAAATTATATGTATGTACACATGTTCAGTAGTATTAGGGTGATAATTTCCTTTCTACTTTTCCTGGCATATTATGTTTTAAAACAAAATTTGTCACTTTTTTCAAAATACGTTTTTCAAAATAATGCCTGCGGCTAAATTCTGAAGTGCTCACTTTAATTTTCTTAAGGTAATGACAAGACAATCCTATTTTTATCTATTCCTATAGGCTGAAATCCTATGCAAATCAATTTCTCTAAACTTCAGAAGTGATTTACACACTATCATGTCTTAGAAGGATATTTCAACCAGCAGCTTATGCAATGTTTGTCAGTGTTAAATAATGTCTAATCACAAAAGAGATAAGCATTAAGATGGAGAATATGAATACAGGGTCCTTGCCTCCATGTTTGGTTCGACATTCTCCCCTTCTCCCAGTAAGGTCTCTTGGGTTTTGTGAGTGCTGGGTACAACAGCTCTGACTAGAGTAGGGAGGAGATACCTGACCAGTGTTGCTTTAAAAATGGCATTATCCTCTCCTGTGGTTGTCCACGCACCTGAAATTTGGAGCCATGCGTTTTAGTTTTTTACAAGAAGAATTTATTTACTTTGTGTGAAAATTGCTGAACTCTGTTTTTTTACTGACTTCTTTAAACTTTTTAAGAGTTGATGCTGAAATAATGCAATCATGGAAGCTCATGCATATTTATGACTCCATTCCTTAAAAATTTTATATCTATTACAGCTTGTGTCTTAGCCTGTGGCCTACATTTGGTTGTGCAAATTCTATGGTGCTACTCATACAAACTTCCAAGTGCTAATTTCCTTTTTTAAACTCTCCTCTCTGCTCTTGCCCCCATGCATCCTGTTGCATTGGCTTGTTTGAGCCTTTCCTAGTTCAAAAAGAAGTGGGACTTTTAGTCCTAGGAATAAAGTGCTGAGAATTACCTCCCAAAATTTCAAAAGATTGGTTTTTCACTTATACCTACAGAGCTGAAGTAACTTGAGAACCTACCAGAAACATAGACGTTCTCAATAAGGTAACAGGGTCAAAGGAGCTCATGCATTACAGATAGGAAGAGAACTGCACACATTGCATTTTTACAGATAAAAAGCACAGACTGTTTTAATGTAAACATATTTCTGTTTGATATTTTAGCAAACTGTTGCAAAGCTCAAACTAGAGCAAAGTCAAAACTACTTTCAGTACGGTACAGTTAGACCAGATGGCCACGTGTTCTTTTCTTATTTAGATGAGACTTTTCCTTTCAATAACATCTTTCTTCCTGACCTGCTTAAAAATTCCAGCGAATGAAATCAGCACAGGATTTTCAATTCTAATTGACCATGTGCAGAGGAAAGACCAGTAGAGAAATCAGTAGGACCATTGTAAGGCACACTGCATCAATCTCTCCTTTGTCCTGAATCTTTTCTCGTATGAGCTAAAATAATTAAGTATATTTAATTTATATTATTTGTACAGCAGCAAATCTAGTAGCATTCAGGCAAAACTCATAGTGAGTTCCTCTTTTAGAAATGCATGTAACAAGGAAGACGTATGTCTGACACCAGACAAGCAAGTATTTTGCATCATTTAATGGCCAAATATTAAAACAAAACCCCACAAAACTGGAAACAAACCTCCCAAAACAAACTCAAGGAAAGAATGACCAAAAAGACTGAAAGGGGTGCCTGAATTAAAGCATGAACTGCTTTACCTTTTCTAATGAAGATAGAAAATATGGTACTTAAAGAAATTTTTGAAAAGCACATTTTAGAAGAGTCTGAAAAATGTATTTTTCCACTGCCCAATATATTGACCCTTAAAACACCTGTAATCTTCAAATGCTTCGAAATTACCTACTAGATTTTACCCACACGCATCCCACCCCCACTGTGTTGGCTGTGATCAGCCTCAATTGTGTGTGTGATCTACATGTGAGGTACAGACTGTAAAAACTGTGTGTATCACACACAAACACTAGCTACAGAAATACACACACAGAAGACATCATTGCAGCCTTACCTACTATTTTATTTGCACTTAGTGAGATGAGTGTGAAGGAATATAACAATATTTGTGTTTTAACAAGTAGAGTATGCAAAGGATGCACGAAGTTCTACCTATGTGTTTATGTAGGCCATGGAGAAGGTAAGTGGGTAAAAGAAATCCTTCAGAAGAAAAGGGGCTGAGGAAAAGACTTATTGAGAGCCATATAGGGCAAGTTGGGTTGGTTAAACAAAGTAGCAACAGACTTACGGCTGTACTATTTTGTACAAATTCACTCTACTCCTCACAATTTAGTTTAACATTATGCTTGAATGGCCGGTAGTTTCACACTGTCACTATAAGCTTAAATCAATAAACAACACCTGTAGAACATAAATTCTGAAAAATAGTTATGAAAATGGTTTCATTAAGATAATCTGAAGAAAAGAGGGGTTTCATTAAAATCCCTATAATTTTTAAACTTAAGGTGAAAAACAGTCCAGGAGAAAATTCAGTGGGCAGCATGGCCTTTGCTATTTGTCAAGCACGCAGTCCAAATAACATTTGCATGAAGAAACATGCCTGAGAACATAAAACAAAGCACAGACCTTGGGTCTGGCCAGACAGACATGGCAAAAGGTCCAATTTCAGCTCTCCAGCAAGATGTTTCATAGCCTTGGGCTAGCCATTTAACTGCCTGGCTTCTCATCTATGTCACATTATCAGAATTTAAGTTGTGAATGTGTGATTATAATTACGAGGTCAGGAATGAGATACCACAGAAAAGGATTCAGGAGAGATCTCAGATGCTTGAAAACAACGTAAAATACTGGACTGAACAATGGTCTTTTGTTTTTCTTAAGTGAGATCTTTTTTTTGGTGTGGTATTCCTACAACAAGAAAGATACAAAAAGACAAGATACAAAGCCTCTTTCTCAAGAGATCAATTTCATTCAGTTCTAGCTTAATTTTCTAAAGTTCTTCATGTACTTGAACATTCATTCCTTATTATTTACTAACTTGCAACAAAATATCAGAATATAGGATAAATGGAAGATACTGCTCCATCTGTAAAGACGCCCTAGATTCAATACTCATGTAAGGCCTACCATTAAAATGCTGACTCCAGTAATGGCTTATTTAACAGACTGTCCCAGGGTAGCACTGAGACAGAGCAGGTGAAATGCTGCACTGTATGACCAGAGTTCAATCCTGGGGCCTAGACATGCACTGCCTCTGGTGTTCTGCACCAACGAGCTGATCTTGGAATGGCGTCGAGCGTATTCTTACTTATAAAGCCTGAAGGCTACCCAGCAAACTGCTTCCATCCTCCAAGTTCAGCATGTGCGCAAAGCATCGCGCTGAAACGGGTCTTTAATTTCTACAGAGTACGTTGCCCTGAAAAGTAAATACCTCTGCTGGGTTCTGCCCCCATTAAACCAGGCTCCCACCTTCACCTTTCTGTTTCTAGTGATGGTTCTTTGATTCCAACCCCTGAACAGACCAAGTTAGAAACCCTACAGCAGCAACGCTAAAAATCACTGCACAGGAACAGAAATCAGTGAGCCTGCACTGGCCAAGAGACTTGACAAGAGACCTTTGGAGGCCACCATTTTGTGACTGAGTAATGACCATGTACACACATGGAACTGGAAACTTTGCTTTCTCTCCCTGAGGAAATAAGAGGGATCTCTGTACCAAAAAAAAACCAAAAACCCATGAAACATTTTCTTATTAATATTGTTACTAATCAATATTCATGCACAGTATGAAAGAAATACTCAGACTTTCAGCTGTCTTGCGTCAGTGTTGCTCACAAGATGTAAAAATTAATGAAAAAGGCAATGTGACAGAGCTGCTGAACATCTCAGCAGGTTTGCAGAAAGGGTAGGGAAGTGAAAAGCAAGTGAGAGGAAAATATCCAGCATCAAGTACAGCCTCGTGCAGTGCTCAGAACGAGGAGAGGAAGTGAGCAAAATGTGCACGCTTACATGCAACTGATGGGCTGTATTTCACCAGCCTATTTTTACTGTCAAGGCTCCAGACTATATTAGGAGTCTATCCAGCCTCTTAAGCCATGGGATGTGGATAATGGGATCAGATAAAATGATTAAAATCAGTTTGGTCCCATGCTTTCATCTACTAAGTGTAATAGATGCAAAACTGAAAGACTTAATTGTGAAATAAAAGTACAAACACCTCTTTGTTTTACCTCAGCATTTTCCAGTTTAGAGAAATTGATGAGGTTTTTCTCTGTTTGATTGAAGAAACAACAATGGCAAACAAGATTATTCTACTCTTGCAGCATCCCAGCTGAAACTCGTTTCATCTCTCCAAACAAATAAGCTCAGAAGTAGTTGCAGAAAAAAATTGTATACCACATGCCATGAGATATTTTACATAGAGTGTCTGGTTAATAAGCTTCAGAAACAAAGATTGCTTTTAAGTAGTTTACAGAGTTTAATAACTGCCTTTTTTTAGAAGTAAAAACCTGATAATTTCCCAGAATGTCTTATCCATACACTGAGTTTGTACTACTGTTTTCAAGCATTATTTTTATAGCTTATTTGAAACCATTTTTCTAAGAGAAAAATTTTCAAAGAAAAGGATTTAAAAAGATAAGTCTAGCAAAATACAACGGTGAAGAAAAGCAGTTCCCGAGGTTGATTAAAAGACTTGGAAAGGGTTAAAAATTCAGATCTTTATGTAAGAATTATAAATGAAAGGAGAGTTAAAAAGGGGGAGAAGCGGGGGAAGAGCTAAGCTGCTGGTGACTTGAGTGTATTTATGGATTACTATGTCCTGAAAAGAAGAAAACCAGAGTTGTAAGATGACACTGCAGGGGTTGTCTGGACTTTTCACCGAGTGTAAAGTCTGTTTAGTCAGTGTCTTAATGCCTAATGCTGACCTTTGCCCCCTTCACTCCTCTCTGCTCCAGGTGCAACATTTTTGCAAGTGCTTTAACATTATTGGAAAGTTTTTGCAGGTTTCACACACTGCAAAGTGCACAGAGCGCTTTACACATCCATTACACCCACCCAATATCAAGAGTTACCACATTTTTTTCTCCTAAGTACACACAATGATTTGTTTTACACATTTTCCCTTATTAGTATTACTGCATTAAATTAATAAAAACAAAAGCTTCTTTGTAAGGGTATTTAATTTACATAATTCTATACAGTTAGATACAAAAATAAGTATAAACTCATCTCATGCTCCCCAGCACTGCGAATTATACCAGGAGTATGTAACATATGCCAGCAATGCTATTGATCTCTCTCAAATTAATTCTCTTTGCTATGGAAATGGAAGACAAAAACAAAACCCATTGCTACAAAATAGTAAAGCCAATACAGTCCATTTTCCTCAGGAAAAAAAACTGATTTCTTGTACAGTTATTAAGTAGATTTGGAGTGATATAAATTTTAAAGAAAAACAACAGTTTTAGAAATTACTAATAAAAAGAGCTAAACTACATAAGATCTGTACAATTTCAATTTTGATTTGCAAAAATAAAGAGTGCATTAAATCTATAAATTCTACAGTTTCCAGTAATGAAGATTATATAAAAGTACACACATAATTATTTCTCTATGCTTTATGTTTAGTAGATAGTCACTAAGATTTTTGAGGTCTACAATTTAACTTTTCTCAGGGGAAAGTATAATATGGCTACCATAATCTTCAAGACTAGAAGAGATGTTGTGCAGTTGCTGGAAACGGTACTGTGGGCATTTCTTGCCACTGTGGGCAAGGAACCATTTTCCCCATGCACCCAGTGCTGCCGGACTTCCAGCTCCTTTGGGTCTCACCTGGCACTGAAGATGACTTTCACTGTGTAATACCAGGCACTAAAATTCACCCTTCTCCAGTGGCATAAAGCTTACTGCAAATCCAAGACTGTCCACTCATGGTTCCTGCACTTTGTGATCCATACTAGCTAACTATGCCACACAAAAATTAAAAATTATTTAGAAATTTAAAACTTTTAAATAACTGACTGACTTCCCCACATTCCTTCCTCAGTAAGCTGTGCTGAGAAATGTTCAGAACATTGAAGGAAAAGAAAGGAGGAAAAGGAGTGGTTTAAAACAGGTGACTAGCAGCAGGTAGGCTTTATGGAAAACCCTACTAGTCTAGCCAGAATAACCCAGGATAACACATCTTCTATGCACAACATTACTCCAAGGTGAGACACAAAAAAGAGTTTAGATGAGGGTTTATATTTAGGGAATTGCTATGACAGAGATGTGTTTGCATCTGGACTAAAACATTTATTTTACTGGATTACCTTTCAGATATGCTAAGCAGCTATACTGCTTACAGGACACTGTGCCTCTCTAAAAGTATATTTTGGTGTTTTCCTTTGACATCACTAAATAAAAATTAGCTTAGGCTATCTTTATTACCTAGACAGTTTTATGGGGTCTAATTTTGGGGGAGATTTTTCTTTAAAACAAGATATGGATCTTAATATAGTAGTTTATTCCAGGAATAGGCAAAGGTCAAGGCATCAAAATATTCTGGGAAGTGTGTCCTGAAACACTTTTCTTATGTTTTTCAACTTAATTTCTAACACTGCAACTACAAGAGAATAATGAGGGGGGGAAACGGTTGTTTATTGAATGACAGACTATTTCTAGAGCTGGGCAGCTTTATCTCAGCACAAAGAGTGCTCCTGTTCACAGTGCAGCTGCTAACAACTCATCAGCACTCCTTGTTTAAGAGTAGGGTACAATCAGAAGTCAAAACTTTAAAAACCTGAAAAGTTATTACTGCAGAAAGCCATGCAACTGGATTTGATTTCTAGCCAGACTGTATCCCTTTGCTCCCGACACTGTTTACAAGACATATTTAGTGCAGGTGGTACTGTCCTTAATTTCACTGAAGGTCAAGTGTACTTGTCATAATTGTATTTTTTGCACAGCTGAGAATTCAACTACTTGTGCAGACTGAAAACAGACATTGTTTCTGTAAAGGAAACATAGAGCACTGAAGAGTTGGACTTGAAATAAACAGAATGAAGTAAATTTTCACAGTTTTCACCTACTATCTCATCAAGATCATCACTTTTGAGTCTGCTGTATATCAGTAGAAGCAGCCATTTGGGTCCTTCACTCCCAGAACTTCAGAATCCTCTGTCTGGAAAAGTGGTTTCATTTATATTGCTTTAGATGGTTATTTTCAAATTTTTCAGGACTACAAACTAAGATGAAGGTTTTGCAATATTTAAAAATTACTCTCTTTACAATGATTTACAAGTATAAAAATGAGTAAAACTGAAATTAATCAAGATTCTAATCTAAGTAAATAAAAACTGCATTACCAAAAATATAAATTCGTTTTCTGCTATTTTGGAACACCAAAATCATGGCTTTCAGAAGAGACACAATCTTATTCTCTGTAAATTCTAAACTGATTTGTTACAATTGTCAGATAGCAAATAATCTGCTAAAAAATAGCATGGCAGAAATAGGATTCTATTCTTGTGCTTTGATTCATTTACTCTTATGAATTATCAGTCTCTCCTACGTGCAATACGTGCACCTAAAATACAAAAAGTTGTCCACTGAACCTTCCTTTTCCTGTGAATACGCTTCCCTAATCCTTTAACTTACAATCACTCACTCCTAGTACCTTCACTACGCATTTTACCTGAAGAAAGGAAATTAAAGCAAAACATCTCTAAATTGTGCTTCATTATAATTTTTTTGTCAGTTGAAAAAAGCCATAAAAAAACCCCAAACAACCAGGTGTCTCCTTTTGTAATAGTTATGTAATACTTCAGTCTTGCATAACACTTAAAAAATCCTCCAGTTTTCTTCAAGCAAATGATTTCTTAATATATCAGAGACAAGGAAGAAAAATCATCCTTCTTTCCAGATTCTCTTCATGTCAGGACCAGAGCTCAGGTTTGCTTCAGAGCATCAGTTCACAAAATTACAAAACTAGAGACAGATTCCTCTTGTGAAATCTATGTGCTGGTTAGCAGCTTCTTACCCATCCCTTCTACCCCCATCCAATCTGCTTCTCTAAACAACTCTGCCCTGGATCGCTCTATCCCTCTGCAAACAGCAAAATGTAAAGATGTAGAAATTGGATCCAGTTACATAAATACACAATGTTACTCTACACATGACAAGAGTTTTAAAAATTTTAGTTAAATGCATAAATGCAAGTAAAATAGTGCCTTTTAATGGAGCAGTTCAAAGACACAGAAATACTTTGATTAAATTGACACAAGGAAGATCAGAACTTCAACTCTACATTTTCATTATTGTGGAAACCTCAAAAAATAACCAGGTTACAATCTGATTAGTTTCTGTTATTTCCTTAAAACTTAAAATAGTACAGTAAAGCAAGCAGCAGCATCTCATGAAATTTCACTAAGTCAACTTATAGGACATTGGTATTTCAATCTGTGGGATTCAGCTGACATTTTGTTTGTAAATCCAAGCTTCCTCTTTCTTCATCTCGTTGGCAAACTTATTTTTTAGTTGTATTTAGTTGTAATTATCAAGTTTTACTGCTTTATTTTATAGACAAATCCATAAGACTCATTGATTTTTTTGGTCACTTGGTTTTTTGGGGTTTTTTTTCTAAAGAGGAGAAAATATCCCTCTAACCACTATCCTATGCCAGTTTTGTACTTATATTTAGGGAATAAATTTTACATGGCTTCATTTAGAGAATTATTAATCAGGACTATTCTTTCAGTATCAGTATTCCAGCTGAGTTTTTCAGGCTCAGTATTAAATTTGGGGTAACTTAAGATCTTTTCCATGAAAAAAAATTTAAAATATATTGTCCTGCTAATGAAGGAAGTGAAACCTATGTTACTTAAAAAGCTGATGAAGTTCCTGTCCTTTTCGAGGAGGAATCAAGATGGTTTTTGCTGAAATACTGGTTTAAATTTATACCACAGAAAAAAAATCCTGAACTTTAAGAAATAGTTCAAAGGGAACAGGGACTAACACCGAATGTGTATCAAGTTCCTGAATCTACTTCTCAGATGCACAACTGCATAGTTTGTCTGAGGAGATGGCAACACACTGGTACCTTTGTAGCAACCAGCACAGGGAATCACATTTAGCCTCATCCCAGCAGGCTGCAGCAGAGCAGGCCTCCATGGTGTTTCCAGCACACTCCTGGAGAAAGGAGAAGGATGCCTTGCATGCACAGGTTGTGAGAACATCAAAGCCATTGAAAGGACCAGTGAGACTTGGCTGAATTCCCAACTTTTTATTGTATTTAGAAAAGGTCTCTACTCTGTCCTCCTGCAATGCTTCTCTGATGAGTAACTCACGATGTAGTGCCTATATCCTGTCCTTTTCTTTCCTTCTTTGGGATTTACACAGAACAGACAGCAATGATTTCCTGCTGGATGCCCTCAGGATTCACTGCGTGTTTTGGATGTCGGAAAGGAAGAGGAGACAGTCAAGAAAATTTGAGACTTTTATGGGAGAGGGGTTTGTGGCCTTTGGCTACAAGATCTTAATGAGCTTCCTGCTCCTTTTTTCCTTAGCTCTCTACAACAGGAGGCGGCAAGCATAATGAACACAAGAATTGTGCACCCCTCCTTGCCAAAGATTTGTCATCCAGTAGCTTTAAATTTAGAAACTTAAATTGGCTGTCATTTCTTTAACTGCACAAATGTAAAATAAGTGATGTTAAGATAGCATTAAAGAGAAATGTGGGGGAGACTGCTTCTCAATTGTTCTGTTTGAAAACTCATACTTTATTTTATGACAAGTAGCAAGATTCACTGGAAAAGGCATTCTGCACTGAAAGACATTGGGCATATTTCATTATACAAAAATATTTCCAACTAAAGATCTTCTGTATTGTTTTCCATTTCTTTAAAGAAGGCCTCAGACTGTACCACCTGTCTAAACATATTTACAGTCTCTCCACACGGCTGCAAGCTCACTGTAGTGGAATTTTTCTAAGGGTCAAAGGTAGCACAACTGAAGAGGTTTTGTTTTGGTTTGTTTTTTAAGACACAAGGACACAAAACACAAATCTAGCTGATATAACTTGCTCATAATTGAAACATTTGTTAATCTAGAGATACAAACTCTGAGTGGCTGCTAACCATTTAATAAACTTTTTTAAAATTCAGTACTACATTCTGCAGTTTGCTTTTGACTTACCTAATTTGTTTTCTGCTGCCCTCTTTTTCCACATTTTTTTTGTCTGTAAGATGCTAGTTGAGCCACAAAAGCAAACCCCATATCTCCCAGTTTCTTGCCAAGTTATTTTACTTTTATTTCCTCATTTAAGGGGAAAAGCAGGGCTAAGGGCAAATAAACATTGTGGATCAGATGATGCACCCATATCTGAAGACAGGAGCAAAGATGAGAGATCAAACTTGCCTAAGAGAAGATAAGCAATTACTGAATCACAAATATAACATACTTATCACTTGAATAAATTGCTCAAAATTTGATAGTTGCTGTCTTTTCTGAAATTTCTATTTGGAGGATCCCTCCCCCATTCTCCTGGAAAGACATCTGGCTACCACTGAATGGAGTTTAATGTTTGAACATCCCATCTGGTTTCATCATGTTAACACATGATTCCAAGTCATTCAAGAACTATGAACAATGGATATTGTATTCCATATAGTGCCATGTGGATTTAATCTTTAAAAGATGGTGGCACTGTAGAACTCAATCTTTTAGTTGAAAGTCAAAACATTTCATGTACGGAAAACTCATTTCCCACAGCCTCAGAAGCCTCACATTTTATCCTGCTCTAAGAACGACAAGGGGACAATGTCCCCCTAATACAGTGCCATTCCTATTGTTACCTACCAGAATACCTATCTTGAGAAATCAACAACACATTTCCTAAACATGACAGTTAAAAGCAGCATTAAAACAGATTTTTCATGAGAATACTCATTATTTTCATACTCAAATTACTTCCAGATTGATTAAAAACAAGAGCAGAAGTTTGCTGAGGCAAATGGAAGTTGGGCAATTTTGCCTTCCAGGGCTAGTAACTCTACCTTTCACTGACATTCGCAAAATCTAAAAAAGTCTCTCCAAAATAAAGTGGTTGAAGTGTAAGTGCTTTCCTCAACAGACCAGCGCTACTTTATCTCAGTGATGCTGAAAGAATATCTCATTTCTCTATAGACTCTCAAATTAAAATTCCATTTTCAGTTAATAATGTTTCTTATTCAAACAGTTCTTCCATTTTATTTCTTCATAAGGATAATTGACTCATGGTCCTCTAACACTGATCCTAATATATTTTTCGTATTTCTTAAAGGATGCCTAGTAGGAACAAATGTTCAATAAGTGGCTTATTATGAAAACTTAATGAAAACTTAGTTCAGACCAAAAGAGAATTATATAAACTTTAAGTGTAAGCAGATATTTAAATATATTCTAGCTGTCCTTTAAGCCACCTAACAAAATGATACTGCTTCATTAGAGCACTTCGGAAAGTGACTGGTTTTGCCTGCAAGGGTGAGAAGATGAGGAAAATATAGATATTTTGGAGGGAAATACATTTTAGTGGAATTAAGCAGGGCAAACATACTTTACGTCTCTGGAATTGGATCCTGAAGAGTGACTAGTTTATCTTTGAAACTGTGAGGCCAGAGTCAGAGCTGTGTAACAAGACATTACAGATGTGCTGATGAGAGAAGACAATTCTATGAAGATTAATAAAGGCAATTACACCATCCAACTTTTTCTGAACTCTGTTGCAATGTATATTTTATTTAGTATCATCATTTTACCAGCCAGCTCAAAAGTTAGTTAGATTAGATGTGTGGATCTAACCTAAAAGTTGTTAATTAGTTAGATGTGTCGATCACATGACATCAGAATTTTCACAGAAATGCCCAAATCAAAAGTATCTAAGAGGCTGCTGTTGGTGCTTAAATAATAACTTTGTGTTGTCTGGAAAGTTTCTTTACCTTTTTTACCTGCTGTGTTTCAGTTGACAAAACCTGTCTAGAGGATAGGGGCTACGATATTTAATAAACAGAAAGGGCAAAGAAAGAAAAGATGTGCTCAAATTTATGGAAGTGAATGAACTCCTATGTGACAAACTGGATAAACTCCCAGCAAAGCTGGGTTGAAGGCTAGCTCCATCAGTTGGAAATTCTTTTAAAATCTGTGGAGATCATAAAGACTGTTAAGACAGTGGATTACATGCATTGAACAGAGTCACTTCTAGCTGATTACATCAGGGAAGCTACTGAATTCCCTAAATTCAGGATGAGAACTATAAAACACAAGATTGTAATAGAGATGGCAAACTTTGGTGATTTTAGCTGTGTTCCACTGTTCCTATCACCTCTAATAACGAAATCCTTAGTACAGTAGTGACTACGTTCACCTTACTTTTACAGAACTGAGAGAATTGTTTGTTTCATTTGGCAGTACTTCTATTGACTCTTTTCAAGTAATTCTGGTTGAGTATTCATTCAGCACAGATTTATGCAAGCTATAGCAGACAGCCTGTGTCAGAAAGTCTTCAGGGTCTGTTTGTCTAATTCAAGTACTCTGTCTAGAAAGGCATTGCTTTTGAGTACTCAAAACCTATTGATTCAGTTCCTTATGCTGGCAGGCACAAAACACACAATACTTTTCAGTTTGTAATCTATCTGCAACACCTGAATTACTACAAGCACTTGTCATACACTGAAGAGAAAAAGGGATGCTGACAAAAGGAATTTAAGGAAACTGAAGTTCTAAACTGAGTCTTCCTGAAAGCATTTTTAAAATTTATTTTATTTCTGTGCCCTTAAGCCATGAATGTCTTAAAATATGCAAGATCCACGCTTAAAAAAACCTAAAATCCTGTCTTCTAGAATTTAGATAGTTAGATAAAACTTGTTGGTTCTATATAAGTATTTTGTACTAGTGGAAATTTTGACTTCTCAAACAGGATCCAGAATTACAGTTGTTTCTACTCACGATCAATTTCACTTAAGATGTAGCAAGAGAAATTTGAAGACAAAGCAAGACTTTCCCAGGGAGATAGAATTTATTTTAATGCTTTACTTCAAGATAAACTGTGCTGGCCTAGCTAGACCATATGAAATCGGTGCCAAGTGATCCTCAATCAGATTAGCAATACATCCATTTAAAAGGGCACTGATACAGTGCCTGATAGAGCTCTTGTTGTTACATCACTTCTCTGATTTACAAAAGTGTGTGGGATATTAATGCTAATTTTTTAGTTCTTGTATGGTGTAAGGAGCATTTTATTCCTTAGAACATTGTATTCAACCATCTTGTTCCTACCTAGGATGTTTAACTTCCCAAAATTAAAGCAGAATGCCTTCACAATCCCATCCTATTAGGGAAGAAGAGTATCTCAGCAGTTTGACATAAGTTTCAGTATTAAGAGAAAACTTGAGTGGGTTTATTGAATCTGTCCACTTTTTCTGGATAGCTACATAGATTCCACATTAAATGAAAGCAACGGGTGGTCCTAAAGGGAAATCTCACAGTGGCAGTCTGAGTTCTAACTTGGACTTTGGTTATTTGTAACTCATGTTTAGCCTTACAGAAGATCTAAGTGCACTGTGATCCAAATAACTAAACTCACACTTAAATCTCTTCTCCTTTCAGTAATCTAACTCAGATATTTGTGCACTGCAGACATTTGATATCTCACTCTCTCCCTCTTGCTAATACAATCTTGTTTTCCACATATAAATGGCAAGCTGCCAATTAGGGAAGTACACATGCTGCAATGCAAAGGAAAATAAGTAGATATGTCTGTACGTATTAACTACAAGTCAGAGTATTGTCTAGTGCAGCTGGAGTGAAAAACACTCCAAAAAAGGTAATTACAACTCCAGTCTTTATTATTATAAGCAAAAGCTTTTGTGAGATAGGGTTACAGTCCTCACTGCAGTATATTTCTTGTTTTTAAGTCTTTGTTATTCTTTTTCCATTGATTCAAACTCTTGAAAATAAAATTGTCTCAAAGCTATTAAAACAACAACAGAAGTCCCAAAACAAGGCAATTTA
Organism: Irena cyanogastra; assembly: GCA_013397155.1. Classification (NCBI taxonomy): domain Eukaryota; kingdom Metazoa; phylum Chordata; class Aves; order Passeriformes; family Irenidae; genus Irena; species Irena cyanogastra. Next base: position 2,462,316 of record VWZV01013172.1, on the reverse strand, counting down.
TCAAACTATAGTGCAAAGAATAAAATTCTCTTCATTCATTCCATCACCTCTATGGCCTTATAGTTGCTTTCATCCATATGTAGAACACAATTCCAACATAAATGGCAGAATGACAATTAAACAAAACCTATTAGTGTAGATTGAAACATTTTTATAAGCTTCCTTAAGGAAAAACCAAGCTACTGGGGAAGCCAGCAGGACACCCAGGTTTATCTGGGCTCCTGTTCCAGATTCAGAATGATGTAATATGAGAAATTCCCCTTTGTTTATTCCCCGATTCCCAAACTGTGAGAAGCTGTGTTAGGATTATTCCCTTTATTCATCCTACTGTAAACCAAAGCAGACAATCTTTTGGCCACTGCTATAGAGAAACAGAGAAATCTAGGTAGTTCTGTATGGCATATGATGCAGAGTTGTATATCACCCTCAAACCTGAGCAGCAGTAATTTAGATCAGGATACTGAAGTTAACCCACCTAAAAACCCCCATATTATCTCTTTCCTCTCTGTACTTACTGTACAAGTTCTGTAAGTATAGCGATCATCTATAAGACTGCTAAAAACCATAACTAATGATATTTTATTCATTCTCCTTTCTATTTAAGAAAAAGGGACTTAGCATAACCAAATTTTGTGGGCTTGGTAATCTCCACGTGACTGTGCTGCATTCTCTCCTCATGAAATGCCTGGCATCTTCTTGTGCCACACTACTCAGCATAAGCTGCTTTTGTGTAATTCATAGGCCACTTCTGCACAGGGCTGTTGCCATTTTTCATTTCCAAAAGCAACTATATGAAGTGATAGAACTCTCAGAAATGGAAAAAACGTGTCCTACTTTTAACTTAACAGAAAATGGCATTTCATCTTATAGCCCTGCCAGTGCACTTACTCGTAATGGGATGTGTCATGTAGGTTGAAGTGAATTTCTCTGCCTCAAGGATCAAGTGCCACTTCTCACCAAAAACGTAAGAAGATTTCACTTCATGTTTGACTCCTTATTCACAAGTACTGCAGTCTTTGAATATCGGCTTTTCTGTCAAGCTGAAGGATGGTGATTCATAAAGTTAAACTTCATGTGGAGTGGTACCATTTTTAAAGAAAACTCCTTCAGAAAACATTTCCAGGGATTAAAAGGGAATTTATAGTCAAAAAACAGACATGCTGACTCCAAAATAGCTGTTTCACATTTAGCAGTAAATCGACTGTTTCAGACAGATCTCTTAATTCTTCCTAAATTTCACTGAAATTCAAAGTAGAACAGGACTAGTTTTGAACTCAAAGTTTTGTGGGCTGGAAAAAGTGAGTTTTCTGCTTACCTGTGGTCATGAAATATTTATCAGTTTCCCAGTTAAAAAAATAGGAATGAATGGTATACAGTGATTCAGTTCTTTATGTAAAGGACGTCGTATATATTAGCAATCTAGCATTCAGTGGTCACGTGTATTCAACATACTGAGTAATGCTACTTTACCTCATACAAGCACAACAATGCGGCCGCCCACTAAGTTTAGTGCTTAATGTAGTAGGCCAGAAGTACCTCAAAAGTATTTGGCATAATTAACAACTTGAGATAGAACTAAATACAAAATTTGTAGGGAAATTTGCAAGCAATCTTATGTGCAACATATGAACCTAACTAATTTCTAATAAAAAGTTTTTAGTCCATTTTGGACAAGTGCATCTACTTATCTCACCTTTCCCAATTAAATATCCAGTAAAACCATTTAATAAAGACATTAAAATGCCCTAAGATCAGTCCTCCAGATGAAGTATATTTATCACAATCCCAGGTCCAAATCTACTTTTCAGGTGTTTTAATAGAGAATTGCAATTGCTATGAGTTATGCAAATTTATTCAGGGAAGGGGAATGATGATTTTGGACTTTGATTAGTGCAGTTTAGGGGAGAAGAGGAAAATAAATGAGATTCAGCTCTGTTTTAAAAATAATTCTGCTGCCAGAAGATTCCATCATCACAAAATAAGTGATACCTGTAACAAGCCAGAGAAGATGAAGACCTTTTCAGCCTCTGCTTGAGACCACAGCTAAGCAAATGTGCAGCTAACAAAGGTACCCGAGACTCTTCTGCTGGGCCTTCGAAACCTTCATCATGGTATTGTAGATAAGAATGTTAAAGAGATGCTCCTCTTTCTGAGAAACATCTTCAGCCTTTATCCAAGTTATTGCAGGCTTCCATTTTCCAAGCCATACTACTGTGGTCGTTGGTACTGATTGCAGGGGACTTCTCATGGAGAGAACTCCCCGTTTCACAGAAATTCAGCAGAAGAGCCTTTTACCACAGCCTTCATCTTTCATTTTTAAGCTACAAACAGGGCAAGGTATACACGTAAAAAATATTTTAAAAAATGAGGGGGGTAATGTTTCAGAGGATCTTCAAAGATTTGTCTGAGTTGTGGAATTCATAAAAAATGCAAGTTCAAAACCTTTAAGTATTTTGAGCTACCATCAAATTTAGGGCAAAACCCTTAAGAGAAATTTCTCACCACGAATCCTGTGCTGGACTTGCATTGGTTTTTAACATCAGGAAGTTGCCTCCCAAGTTAAAATGCTGGTTTGTTTATTGCAGTATCATAAAAACGTACTATCCAACAAAAGATGTAATTATTTCTTTACAAAGACACAATACCATTCAATTAGAAAGGTTTATATGATTAAAAGAGAGACACAAATATTTAACAAATATGTATCTTCCTTTATCAAGTGGAAGCCAAGTACATGGCAGGATACTTGGGATTAGAAGGTGGAGGATGACTAAAATTTCTTTCAATGGAGTATCATCAAGGTTTGGGATCCCCAGATTAAAAACAACAACAACAACCCCCACAAAAGCCTCTCCAAAAAACAATGCTAAACACCATTAAAACCTTAATGCACACTACTTTATGTACTTCAAGTCATTCTGGTACTTTAGGCTGTTTTTTTTCTTTTCAGAATGTTCTCTACACATTTTAAGTCAGAAGGATCACTGTAACACTTCATTTTTTAAGAAATGAATACGCAATTCTGCATCGTTTAGTGATAAAAAGGAAAAATGGTTTTAACAATCAATCAAAAAGAGCAACAAAAGGAAGACAAAGGAGATCTCAGTTCACTAAGTACTGCTTGTCTTTGCAGAGAGAAATTTTGTCTAGAAGCATTCAAAATGCAGAGTCAAAGCCCTCTTCTGCAATGTCAGAACTCAATGTCATGAGGCAAAATGTTTTTGCTAGATAGAGAGTGATTTAAAAGTTTTCCTCCTGGTTGAAAAGAATTAAAATGTACTGCTAAAACCTCTTCAACGAGCCACACCACTGGCCAGGCTGTAGTACCTGCATAGCAGCAGCACTGCCCAGGCCGTGCACTGCCCTGCTGCCTTTACAGGTGCAACTCGTGCTGGAGAACAAACAAAAGGCCAAATTGTTCCAGCCAGCCAGAACCACCCCCAGAATGTCCCAACCATGGCCTTAATGCAGGTGAGAAGCAGATCAAAACTCTGAAAGTGAAACAAGATGGAGAAGAAACTTTGACAAGTACAACCTGCCCTAACTTGAAGGCAAGAATCATTTAAATGTTAATGTCTATATATGCTAATTTAATTAGTAAAATCAGGTATTGTATGTCATTCTACTTCAAAAAAAAACAAGACTCACTGCATACACCAAAATATTATTTGACATATTATATACTTATGAAACAAGTTTGCCATCTCTGTCCCACTTCCTATAATGCCTTCAAGGGAGGAAGTGTTGTACAGAGCCTGGCAAAAAAAAGGGTAAAAGTTGTTTAACAAAACTCCCTTCCTGTACCATAAATGAAGGCTTCTCCTACACCTGTGTCAATAATACAGTCTAGTAAAAAATGAGAACTTTAAAAAATAAAAAGCACTGGACACATACAAAAGAGAATAGTACTTGTTCTTTATGAGAATAGCAAATGATTTCCTTTCAGGGGAAAAGCAGTGGAAAAGGAAAGTATTACTGCGCTTTTGTTCTATCCCTATATGCTTTATTATTAAAAAAAAAAAAAAAAAAACCCACAAAAATACATTTAACTGGTTACATTATATTTAGGTCATCTGAGAGAAATAATGCTTCTGGAAAGGTACAGCCCAAGGTAGCTACAAAATCCTTTACAAGAACATTTAAGTAAACAAATAAAAATCCTGTTTTATCCTCTCATATTCCTATCTCCTGGCTTTTCAAAAAATCCAGGTAGCTGTGTTTAAAGGAGTGAGAACATGAGGCACATTGATTTAGTGAGTCTGAACTTAAACTAGGACATCAAGAAATAATAGCTGCAGGTATTCCCTTACTCCTCTGCTGCCAAAAAAAGATGCAACTATTTCTCCCTCTGACTACAGTGGTGCATTTGAGTTTCTAATGGTTAAAGAGGGCATTACAGGATTTTTTTTGTTTCAATTACTGTTCTGTGTAAAGCAAAAGTTTTAACTTCCAGAATCTGCATGTGAAGTATTGGAATCCCTCTCCATTTTTGACTCCCAGTACTGACTGTCACAATAGTGAGACCACAGTGAGGACTCTCAGGGCATTGCCCCTCTTTCTGAACCCCTTGTAGGATGCATGACAGAAAAACTTGGGAGAGCCAGGAGGCCTCTCACTCTACAGCATCACTGAAATAAATGCAGCAGTGTCTGTCCCTTTCAAAGATCTTTTCTAATGTTAGCAGGTATCTTCTGTTTCCTATTTTACAAAGAAGAAGCTGGAAGTCTAAACCTCTTTTTTAATTGAGCCTCTAAAGTGAACACCTTTGAAAATTAAATGCCTGAACTCACATATTCTATTGGCTACCCTTGGATTTTATTAGCTGATGGCAGTTCAGAACAGTTTTTCTGTTTCACTTCTGTTCTGCTCCAACACCCTGGAGAGCTTTTGCACACAGTAGGCCAAACTTTCCGAGAGGCAGCCAATAGCAGTCATGCTAAAAGGAACTTTGGGGCAAATTCTTTAAGTCTTAATCCATCTGCTTGCTTCTACTTTAACACCTTCACAGTAATTTACAGTATTTTCACCCATATAATCATTATTTAATTTAAAAGGAGGATGAATAGGAATACCTTCTTTCAATTGTATGCCAAAGTAAGTTTATTGCTTAAAAGAAATAAGCAGAACTTCCCAACTTCTATGAATTAAAGGGATTTTCAAAGACTTCCTACAGAAAATGTGAAGAACCATAAAAATATATTCCTAACATATGGAATATAATTAAAAACTTTTATATTTGAAGTTGAATGGAAATTCATTTTCCTTTATTTTCTTCTAGTTAGGTTTCTTGTAAGGAGCCTTCTGTTGAATCAGAAATAAATGTTTATCTTTAAAGTAGACAGTATTTAAAAATTATGGAGAAGGGATGAACCAGGTCCAATCACAAGCACACGCACAAAGGAAAGTATGCTAAAAGTAATTAGAAATCCTAGAGGACAGAAATATTGTATTAAAAAGCAAGGTATAATCAGGGTACCTGCAGTTTGAATCTTGTGACTTTAACAGAGTAGGGTTTAGATAATACCCTATAAAAAAGAATCTTCGTTCTGTTGGAAAAAGGTACAAGATTATCCTTATAATATCACATAAAATAAACAGGAAATCTAGATAATAGCCTGTAAACTGCTAGTTATCAAGAGTTCCACTTGGAAACCATGTACTATAAGACTAAAGATAGCAAAATGTTGCCACCAATACCTAGTCCGGTTAGAACTGTAGCTTTTCATATCAGCACCTTTTAGATTAAATCGAGGTTATATCAGGAATCTTACTCTACATTAGTCTAGTATTTACTATCATCATTAATCTCTCTGAAATATGCATTTAAACAACCTACACGTACCAGTGCACACAGCACTGGTAATATATAATCTGACAATTCAAAGAATTCAAACTGTTCACTGATGGATCCCCTTTCTTTCTAAAATAAGCACCCTAAACATGGAAATTTCCACCTTTTTTATGCAAAACCACATCAAAAACTGAATACAAACATCAGGCTCAATATAAGAATATTTTCTGGGACGTGACATTGAAGATACTCGAGTTCGGTATTAAAGAGACTTGTATAGTGTTTCCTTTTTAATTGGAAAAAAAATCTAACCCTATATGTTGCACATAATAGATCTAGACACATGATTTTCAAAGGTCCAAAATAAATGAAAAAGTAATGCAATTTTATTCACAGCTTTGCTGCGTAGGGTAGCTTTTTTGCGGCAAAGAAAATACCCTGTTTCCACAATAAACTTCATTGGGGACTCATGAGATATTACAGCTCTGAGCTAGGGAAAAAACTTGATAGAATACCTTAGAGGTACCCTGAAAGTGCACCTTTAACAGTTGTCTCTGACTTTTCCCTGTTACAATAGGCATTTAAAGTGACATCTGAGCTATTTATTTTCAGTAAGAAGCCAAGGACTTGTGTCAAGTAGCACCACATTCCACGGGTTGTCTCATTTAAAAGCTGTAAGTCTAGCTAGATATTGGCATGCATGATTAAGGGACAGAACTCAGTACATAGCAGGGGAGGGAAAGGCATTTAGAAGATAACAAAAGTTCAATTATGAACTGTGAAAATATAGAAACTCACTGAGGAAAATGGGAGAAGCCTATGCTTAAGGCTAGATACATGTGCTCAAATATCTCACTTAATCAGTCAAGAACAAAAGAATAACTGCCAGGAAACATTTTAACCTGACAAGGTATTGTAAACAGCATGGTCCTCTTTTGGGATATAGTCTGTTGCTTTCATAGTACAGGCTACAGTCAGTGGAAAAAGTTATGGAATACAATGTTGGGGTATCTTTGAATTTACTGAATTCCTTCCAAAATGCCTTATGGTGGACTATTTAGTATTCATCACCATACTTCTGTGGAGCAACGGCTGTTAATCTTCTAAAATATACAGAAAGGGAAAAAACATCAGCTCTACAAACAAGCTTATTTTGTCCTATCTTGTCATTTTTAGCAGAAAGCCCAACAGCTCACCTATGGGGGGGAACTGAATAGCTGAAGCAGGAATTTACTGTCCAGTGTATCTAAAAATCAGTGAAACAAATTCACTTTTCTTCTCTTTTCAAGGTCAGCACCAAGATGACAAACAGTCTGTATTACAAAGTTGTAGCCTATAGTCAGCATGTCAGACGATGAACCCATAACTCAAGAAGCCCAGACTTAAGGTCCAGCACAAACACAGAGTTAAATGTGCTTCCCAGTGCTTCTGAATATTGCATTCAGTCATTGCTGCTCCCTAGGAAAACAACCAATCCCCCAGCCACACAGACAGAAACCTCCTCCTTTTCCTGCGCCTCCAACCTCCCCCTCCAGCATAACCCAAAAAACCAAAGAAATCAGAAGTATGGCAGGCAAGGGCAAGGCTGAATTTTTGTCTGTGCACGTGGAGCTACTGAAATGAACTTAACAGCTCAGTGAGATAAATAGCACTGCTCTGGTTTTACACTGGTACAGAAAAGATGAGGGTCTAACTCCCCTTTTGTTGTTTAACTGATTTTAATGAGAGGAATTGGGAGGGGGAGTAAAGAGTTTCTAACTACTTTCTGAAAAAGTAACCTTGAAGGGAAAATGCAATCTTCAAAAAGGAAGAAAACTGAAAGCTTTTCCTCAAGTTTCCTTTCATTTCTTATCTTCCTTAAATATATATATACAGTTTGTTCCAGGAAATGTCTGAAATGCCTTCCGGTAGCTTTTACATAAACATGAATATCTCCTTTTGAGTTCAAAGAATTTTAAATAATGACAGGGGAAGAGTTCTTGGACTTTAACACAGATGTAAACAAAGGTCACAAATCACTCTCAATAATTACAATGCATTATCATTACTTTTTGACATTTAGTCTGCTATCACATAACTGAATTAGACATGAGAAAAGCTCTAATGTGCCTCCACAGTGATCTTTTCCTGTACACTAAAACCAATAGACCTCAGCTACATTTCTCAGCCAGGAGCTAATGTTTCTGGGTACATGTTACCGTTGCTGTTTCATTTGTCAGCAAAGCCTTATTTACTTGCTTCCTGTTATTAATTATGGGAAACAGGATCTCTTCAAACTGTAGGAGAGGCTCTTTTAACTCCTGTCTAGACTTTTCAAGACAAAATATTGATGAGCCCTTTAATGTTTGTGCAGTGGCACAATCTGAGCAAAAAAACTCCATCGTTACCTCAAACAGCTTAAGGCTCCTTATCACACGTTCACAAAAAAAAAAAATCCTTTAAATCACTCGGGCTCACATGCTTATTGTTAGTCACTGAAGTAAGGTTTCCTTTCATAGTTGGATACTTTCTTCATCTGTCACACTGATTAATTAACAGCTCACAGTATGAGCCCTGAGCTTAAATAGCCTACTGAAACGAGGAGGAGAGATCAACGTTAATATTCCATAAAAAGCTGAAGAGGAAAAATGCTTTCCTTAGTATGAAGAGATCTGTCTTCTAATAATAAAAAAATTAACTAATTTTTGTTCAGTTACATTACATGAGGAGATGAAAGCACACAGCTTGCGAAGGGAGATTGCAGGAAAGGATTAGGACAAAAGTTAGAGAAGACTTAAGCATTTTAAATTAAACTGTTGGTTGGAAATAACCAAGTCTTGAACACCAGTGAAATTATTTTCATCATCATTAAGAAAAGCCAGTTTATCAACTCATTATGAGCAAATCTATAAAAAACCAGTACCATTGACTGTAAAGATCTATGGGGAAAAGGCATGCAATTACATGAAATGGAGAGTTGCTAAAACCTTAAAGCTAATGCTGATTTTAGCCAAAGGATTTGTTGTTTCTCTCCCACACCTCTTTCCCAAACTGTTACAGTCTGGCAATTATTTCAGGAGTTTGACTTTCAACAACTGCAAGTTCTTCCCCCTTTTTAAGCCCCTCCAGTACTGCTGAGTAGGCAAAAATTACAGATGCAAGAAAAGCTGACAAATGAGTACAAGGCCCCTCCTCTCCAGTGCCTCGACAGTCAGAGCCCCTGCCAAAACATGCCTGAAAGCTAGTGAGGAGACAAAAGACACAAAGATTCCATTTTTTCAGGGAAAATAGATTTCATGTAGAAACTACTAGGGAGAAGAATAGCATACTGGCACGTGTGTAACCTCAAAAGCAGAGCAGGAATGAATGTTTCAAGAAAAAGTGAAATTATATGTGCTTTTGAGTAAGCTCAATAAATGCTATTTGATACACGGCTCTTTTTAAACTGCAAAAACTGCTACACACTGCTACAGTGGGTAGGAGAGGGAAAGCTCCCATAAAGTCAGAAAAACATTTCCAGTCATGGAGAATCTTCAGTTTAACACAATCCAAGCTAAGAGTTCATGGCTGTTGCTCTAAATCATCTCCTGATAATGCTGTAGTACACAACCAAAAGAAAGGAAATCCAGCTTTTTAGCTCAAATCTGTTCAACTATGTTTACTACTAAAAGATGCTTCCCCCAGGGTGGCATTAGTAAAGTTGCAATGAGTTTAAGAGCCTGGCACCTAGGCACATCCAAGTTTTCAAGCTTTTCATAAAAAGTTTACTACTTTGATGACTGGCACTCCTCACTGAGCTGGAACAGGTCCTGCCTCTGAGCAGAGAGAGCAGCAGTGAGGTGAATGCAGGCAAGCAGAGGAGGAGAAAAAGCAACAGGATTTCTCCAGGTAATTAGTCAAAGTTGGGGGAAAGTTCAGTTTATGGTGGAGAAGATTTAGGGCAACTCAAGAGTCTCACTCATTTAAAAATAAAAAGGATATTCACAACAGCATATAAAATTAAAAACTATTGTTTTAAGTGTGATTCCAGTCCTTTAGGACTCAGTGGCAAAAGAAGTTGCTGTTAAAAACAACATAACCTCCCACCAGAGAGGCAGTTTAGGAAGTAGAGGTATAAAATGGAGTTTTAGTCATCAGAAAGGTTTTCAAAATGCTCCCAGCTCTGATAATTAGTGCTCATCAACATGTACCATTCTTACAAACTCTCTGCTTGTAATATACTTTGTCTTACAGAGGCTGCTTCTACAGGGGCACTCAAATTCAGTCAAAGTCTTCCAGTCTTTCAGCAGAACACTAATGCAGTATAAACAGAACATAGAAAACGTTATATAATAAACATCCTAAAAATGTGATTAATGCCCAGAATCGACAGGTTTGTGATTGAGGATAAACAACTGCTGAGAGCACTCTAAAATGACCCTGAAGGGCCCCCTGCCTTGCAGGAAGAACCGTGGGCAGAGAGCTCAGCTCTCTGCCGGGCTCACCCTCTCCTCACGGTCCTCTTCCTTCAGCCCATGAGGATGTGGCACATTTCTGGCTCTGAACTTTAGTGCTGCCTTCTGTCTGCTCTTGAAGACTGCTCTGCCAAACGACTTAAGAAATGAAGGGCTGGTAATCCTTTGACTAACTAGTAAATCTCCTTCAGAATATCAACACTGATTGTTACACAGGGATTGGGGATAGTCCAGAACTATTTACAAAAAGAAAACCCCAAACCAAAACCCAAGCCTATTCTCTACATACACCTGAGGTAAAGCACCAGGAACATCAGAAAACTAGAACACTGCCCATTTAGTTACAAATCCACATTTATTTTTTATTAAATTTCTTCACATTCCTTTGGCTGATCCCACTATCCTCTCACTTGCTAAGTCTAGGCATATTCTAACACTTCATAGCCAGTCATCTCCCACTCTGATACACCTACTGCCACATTCCCCTCACTTCAAATTCTCATAAACTGAATCCAAAACTCTTCCTCTACCTCACCCACCCTGAAAGTAGAACTACTGTACTTGTACACATAAACCAAGAATAATATGATTTCCAGGAATATTTCAAGATAAAAGGAGATTTAGTTCTGAGGTCAAATTCTAGAAATGCTAACAGCAGAGCTATATTAAAAAAAAAAAAAAAAAGCTGCAGTTAATGACTTAGGTAAGAGAAACAGCAGAGAATGAAATAAGATTTATGAACAGTTACAAACATGCTTTATCTTATACAGCTGGTAAACTCATTCTTCAGAGTATCATTACAAAGTAATCTTTACAGAGAAAACTCAGGTTATATCAGATTATAGAAAGAGTGCAGCAGTGAAAAATATTATCACTTGATTTCACACATGTTTCATCACTCACCTAACACTATTCCTATCTAAATACTTTTAAAGATTACTTGAAAAACAAATGTTAACATTATTTCAACCTATAGAAGCCATTCAAAGTCAACATGAAATCTTGGATCTGTGTCTAATGTCTGTCTTTGTAACCGAGCTCATTTTAATGGCCGCATGTCCAGGCAGTGTGTGGCACAGGGCTTGAAAAGGAAGGAGACTTATGTTTTACTTGGCACTGGTACAGCATAGGTCTTTAGCATGAAATTTATTAGCATTAATGGGCATTGTGTAATTAAAGCACTGTGCTTTAATGCCCTGAGGGTGATGGGGGTTTTTTCATGTCCTATGAAATAGACAAATAAAAAATGTGAGACTTTTTAAAGCTATTCAAAGAATTCAAACCTGCATGTTCCTCCGTTAATCATAATAGAGAAGGCCTAGCTGTATAAGATGGATCCAAAATTCTCAAAATGTCTTCCATGAAACCACAAGATGGTTAATACTAGACACCAGGTTTTTTGAGAACGTGCTATGTAATTACAGTATTTTGCAAGGCCCTAAGTTCTTCAAAAAGTAACCATTAGACCACTAAAAAGTATAGATTTGAAAAAAAATTTTTTTGATCTAATATACCATACTTACTTGGTACTAAACTCGTTTAAAGGAGTCCAATTTAATAAAGTGGCTTTGAGAAGCAACTCAAATATTTGTTACTTGAGCCCTGGCATTTTCTTTCCTGAATGCCAAGAATTTAGAAGGCTTTGAGATTCCCATCACCTAACCCACTGCACTTCAGTGACAGGGGGAGGCATTTACGAAGTTCCTCCTGTGCTTTTGAATATCACAGGCTGAGATTGGAATAATATTCAGAGCTACTAAAAAAAGTGCAGGAGTGGTGCAGGCTTCATTAGGATTGGTGCATGACAGCAGTAAAGATCAGACTATTACCTAGACCTGCATTTCAGTAGTTAAGCAGGATTAATTTTCTGTGAGAGAAAATTAATTCAGAATTACACTATGGAAAAAAAAAACAACAACACAGGTCTAGTATTTGATTTTTCAGAAACTGATCTTGCCAACACTTATCTGTAGCACTGCAAAATAATCCTGGAGCTCAGTTTCCGGCAATTTTTTTTGTTTTATATGTCTGAATGGTCCTACATTAACAGCAAGTCAGAACAGCATGGAAAAAAATACCACTCATGTAACTATTTATGATGTTTAAACTATTGAAAATATAAGGCTTATTGACAGTATTGTGTCACATCTTAATATTCTGAATAATCTAATTTCACTTAGAGCTGGCTTGAAGCAAAACTTATTTTATCTGAAAATCTTAAGAAAAAGTTAGTACAGATTGTACAAAACCACTAAGGCCTTTACAGTGACACTGGCGATTTTTCCTTAGGGAATGTCAAAATCAATTATTGGCTTATCTATTGGACATATCCTGATGCATCAAACAAAATTCTTTTTCTCTTTGTCTTCTAGACAAATCACCACAGAGCTACAGACCAGCAATGAAGAGAGCTAAAGGGCAATTTGACCAACATCGTCTGTGTCGGTTCCCCAGAAGCGACGAAACATGTAATCGTGTCTCCAAGGTACATCCCAGAGATTAGCTGCTGTGCCATTCAATTAGTAAACAATTAAATCAAGATGTTTTCTTCGATTACATTAAGATACCGGCAGCAGGGAGGGCTATTACCTTCCATCGAAGAGTCTACCTTCCCAAATGACGCTGTTTATTAACACATCATTAACTATGTGCCACCTCAGCCAAGCGATCAGCGGTCTCAGGTACAAAGTAAAGATCATTACAGAACTCCACCGTCTGCCTCATCTGAGCAAATCAAGTAAGTAAATCTTGCACAAAAATATTCAAATGCTAGTTTTCACCTTCAGCTTTGTGCCTTTTTCACCAAGCCCATAAGCCTTCGTCTGAGGAATCAACAAAACCTTGTAGACAGATATAGAGAAGTTCTTGAAACGAAATCATTTTTCTTTTCAAAAGAACAGGACCCCAGGTAAATGATGCCTTTTAATACAGCACATGAAAATTTCAATTATGGAAATCATTATTCTAGGCATTATGTGCCATTTTATATTCCCAGCAGGATGTTTTTCATCTCATCAAGAGTTTCCAAAGCTGTTTAGTGCTCCTGTATATGCAAAACACATTTAAGGGCCCCCAAGAAGATCTGTTAATTAAAAAGCCTTGTCAAGTGGTCAGACAGATTGGAACTTGAGGATTATAGGTAAGAGGGATTAAATGAAGGCTTGGAAATTATAATTTCTCTTTCTGTGGTAGCAGCCAAAGCAGCTGTTATAAACTGGGCAAATTAAAGATGTGGCTGACTAAGCCAGCAGTCTGGAAACAAGACATTGCAAAAACATAACACCAAGTCATCTGCACCCCACTTTTAAAAAGCCAAAAGTGCTGACCATTTCTTTTTTACTCTCTTCCTGTTATTCTGATCTGTCACAAATATCCTCCAGCTGGTACCCTTCCAGCCCTTGTTCACCAGTTCTAATTTCCCACCCCCATCTTCGGGAGTTAGTAATACCCAGGACTGTGGACAAGTGCTCCATAGTGGGAGTAGTCAGCAAACAGAATAGGACACGTTTAAAAGAAGAGCAGGTGAAATAACAGAGTTGAAGTTCTATTTTTTTTTTTTCTCCACATGAGAGTTGTTCATGTAAAAACAGTCTTCTCATACTGAACAATATTTTTCATTCCTTGAGAGCTGTTTCATCTGCCCAGTACAGTCAGCATCTAGGTAGAGAAAGGTCTCCATTTATAAAAGCCAGATTGCCACCACACTTTCCAGATACATTTATTAAGTGTCTCATAATTGACTATTTTCAGGGAAAAAACAGAAACAAACAATCCAACCCTTTTTCTTTCTACATTTTCTGGTCTGTTTTCACAAATAGTTTTAAGAGGGCTAAAAATAGTTTTTGCCATGAGCTAATGAGGCTATACAAATTTTTTCCACATCAGAAAGTGATGAAGAATCTATAAATTACTGCACAAATAAGTTACTTAAAGACCCCAAAAACTATCCCAGAACAACCCTTTGTCTTTCCTCAACAGCAGATACAGACTTCCTTTTAGAAGCAGAATAAACATTAGCTGTTTGTTTAGACAGCTTTTAGGTCAGTGTTGCCAAGCTAGACTTTGTCTCAATTTAAATTAACGTAAACCTGTGGCCTATTTTCGATCTCATTTTATACATCATGAATGACTACCTCCCAATCTATTTCCTCTGTTTATTTGCATTCAAGACCAACTCATCATTTCAGATTTGTAGTAGATGAATTTTTAAGTGTTGCCATTTCAATACTACACTAACGATGCTGTTAATAATATTGCTGCACTTAAACGTTGCATCTGATTTGAGACACTCTCAAGCCCTTTGCAAACAATTATTCATTAAATACCTTTGAAAACTGTTTATGAGATTCATACCATAAATCTTTAACTGACACAAAATTGATACAGGCAAGCTGAGTACTCCATTTTTTATCAGAAATCAGTTTTCGGTGGCATGGGGCCTTTGTCTGATGCTTTTACCTGAAACAAATCAATTGCCATTTTGCACTTTCATACAAGTCTAAGAGCATGAGAGAACAGAAAAAGAATTCTAAAGGTTAAACCCCATATTCAGTACGGTCTCTCCCCCGCCCCTCTGTTATAGTGGGTATTTGAGGAGGTTCTTTACATCTCCTCCCACACAGTTTCTCTGCTTCATAAGCAGAAGGCAGCTGCTGGTTCTTTCAAGTCTAGCGGTTAGTTGACATTTACCAATAGTTTATGGTTCTCATTCTACCCTAGCAAGGAAAAAAGCTAGAATATCAGTTTTAAAGATTGAATACTAAATCCTTATATTTCTAATCCCCCCCTCACCCCAAACTGGAGGGGCCTGCAGCCAGGATTTTTGGTGACACTTAAGGAAGGGATAAAAACAATGCTGTGAACCAGCACAGAGAATAGGACCAATGAGTCCTGGCTTTACTGTTAAAATTCTTTCCCCTGGAAAACACCTCAGTGTAACTCTTGACCAGTAGAGCTGACTTAACTATTCCCCTTTCAATCCCACTTTCTAAAAAACTGCTGTGTACAATGTTGGTTACATATCTGACTTGACAAACTTGTCAGCATTATTCAGAAACTGCCATAAAAAGAAAGAAAAATCTTGCTTGTATATCTATGATATGATGCTTTAATGGTAGAGATGGGAAGAATGAGAAAGGTCTACGATACATCATAGAAAACACTATTTTTCAGAGCAGGGAGAAAAAACCCAGCTGAAATACACAAATAAAGATGTTATGTCCTGCAAACACAGCCTAGCACACTCATGTGAAAGGTTACCCCCTACAGTTTAACTCCCCCATCCAGGCACAAACAGACACAGGCTATGACACAGTCCTGACATCTGACTTCACTCTCAGATAAATGCACTGACACAGCTCTGTTTAAGGTTTGTCTTTCTGAAATTTATCTTGAAAATAATGAAAATTATGATTTGTTAAATACATGAAATTATTATATCAAAATACAGATGAAAAATAGTACTGTCCTGGCCACTATTTCAACAGTTGAACTCTTGCTAAAATTATTTTCAGATTTCCAGGTATTTTGAACTCGTAATAAACAAAATTTAGTCAGAGATGGCTCACTTTTAGGGCAAGCTTATACACAAGGGAATCAGGAAAACAGAGGTGATCTGATAAGCAAAATTCCCCCCAAATCAGAAGGTAAAAAATGCCATACTTGTAGTTGCTAACAGTCTGCTAAAACTCCCATTAGACCTAAACTCAGAAGTCAGTTAGCTGGTAATACTGTGTTTATTTCATGGACTTTCTCGGAGCAGAAATCAAAAAACCTTTTGCCTGGTGATATTTAGTAACAAAGAATTTTCAAGAGGTAACATTAACAGGATTGCTGTAGATGCAAAAAGGAACTTGGAACACGCAAGTACTGGATGGCCCCAAACTTTACCTAATGTGTTTAAAGCCACAAAAGTAAACCATCCCAGATGGCTCAGCACACAGACAGTGCAAGGAAATGCCATACTGTTTTTTTCCAGGTGTAGATCAGGACATTTGAAGATATCTATGACTGAACTGGGTTTCTTCTTCCTAAATCAAGGCTTCCTTGACTGAACATCATAGAGGCAGTTACAAAGGTCATACTGGCTCACAACATCTGCAGGAACTCAGAAGTGCAGCAGTTTGCTGCACACGTGTTAAACAGGCAGCACTAAAACTATAAAAACAGGTCACAGCAAAATGAAAAAGTACATGAAATGAAGAATTTCACATCGATAACAGAAAGAAAACATGGAGACAACCTTTTCTGCAGGTCAGCAACTAAAAGCAGTAAGAGAGAAAGCAGTTTGCAGCAATCCACACACAACAGGTCTTGAGCATTACTTCCTTTCATCATCCATTGCACCTACGGGGCACTAGATTTTTCTAAACAGCAACCAAAGCGTACTTTCAAGTCCATCCAACAAACATCTGAATGACACAGCAGACTGAAATATTTCAAAGAGATCAAACATACACCAATGTTTGGTATATGTTCCCTTGAATGTTTGGTGAATGTTCCCTCTTGTTCCCTTGAATTAAGAGTGAAGAACAGCTTATGTGGAAAGCAGAATCTAATTTAAGAATATATTTTCTAAAGAATAAAGGAGAAAAGCACCAATCTTTAGGCAAGGTGGAAACTCAGCTGGAGATGGACTGCAGTGTCTGTTTCTTTTTGCAAGGTAGTGACTCAGAAGCACATTTAAAACCACATTTAAGTGGTAAACATTAAAATATGAAGTACTAAAAATGAGGATCATGGGAGCATGATCCAAAGACCACGTTTCTTCCCCCACTGATAGAAGCTTTAGGGAAAATCAGATCTACCTGTATTCAAGTACATTTAAAAAATGATTTGTAGCATCACATGCTTTTAGACAGACATTTGACTGATTTCAATTAGCATTTGTACTTCAAAAGAGATGATGTAGTAGAGCAGCAGCAGCATTTTTTCACATTTTTATATGAATGGAAAAGAGATCTAGACACATCAGACTGACTATTTTATATTCTTCCATAGAAAACCACTGTGGCTTTATGAAGAAATTTTTTTCCCCTCAAACTTGTTTACTTCTTTAAAAAATTCGAAACTAAACAGAAGTCCTCACATTTTCAACATTAGCTCTAGTTTTTCACTATGCATAAATAAAGTAAAATAAGTACACTTACAAGTGTGCAGACAGCAAGGTGTTTCTTTGCAATACTCAGTAGAATAAATGCACAAATTTTCCATGGCTCCAGAGCCCTTCAGCCACAGCATCCTTCTGACATACAGATATAGTTGCTTCAATTTCATTACTAAGAGCAAACTATGTCATTATTATACTTTTTTCATTACTAGACAACATGAACAATGGATTTATGCATTACTGTTAAGACTGACCAGAAAATAATATTCCTTTCTCAGAGAGAGTAAAAGATTTTTGAAATGTTATTATTAGACTAAAGGGAGGTATGTCTAAATTATTTTAATTTTCTTTTGGGAAAAGGAGCTTATCACAAAAGAAAGAGGAGGAGAAAAAGTAGGCACCATGGTCACTTTCTAGATAGATAATCTGATCATTAAGACTTTCACAGAAAATATCAGAAACCCAGGTTTCCAGGCCCTTCTGCAATGACAACAGAGCCCTGACATTCTGGAGGCATGCCAAAACACCGGTCATCAACCCTTCTGGGGCACCAAGGGGGCTTTCACACAAAAGGCCTTCCCAGAAAAACTTACATTGAAATATGTGTTTCTTCAAAACGTTCTGCATTTTCCCCACAGAGGAAAAAAATATTATGTTTTCAACCAGATGTAGTTAGAGATTTGCATAGAACTGCAATTGCAGGGAAAAACTAACAGAATGAGAAAAAAAAAAATCCCTTCTTCTATGAAGTTCTAGTAATAGCTTTAATCATATTACAAGCTTAATGCATTACATTAATTTTTTAAATTAACACAGTTGGACTTTTAGATCAAACAGAGAAGAGAAAAAAGATTGTGATCCAACAAAAGCATGTTATAAAAACACTGCTGTTCGAAACAGGTGAAGTGTTTTCTTGTGCTTGAAGACTAACAAATGGGTTTTTCCTTGAGGTAGTCATTAGGTGTTTTGTCCTTATTTTTGTTATTTTTAATGGTAAGATATAATTTCTACTCCTCTATTAAATACACTCTAATCTGTGTTCCTGGGAATAGCAACTTTCTTAAGACACTTCTTTTGCTATTAGTTGTGATAGGATGGCTTTCTCTCATGTTTGCATTTTGCAGACCACAAGCCTCAGAAGATCACTGTGGAAGAGACACTGGGCCAACCCATCCTGTGACACAAAGCACAGCCCTGTTTGGTACTCTTTCCACTCTGAAGGAGTCTCACATCAGGTAGTAGAAGCTAACTTATTTCTTTGCTGTTGAATGATTACCTGATTTTTCCCCAGCCTTCTCCTCTTAGGCAAAATTAACATTTTAATATTCTGGAGAACCTTTAAATGGCTGCTGTCCAAGAGCCACAATAAGATGTGGCAATTTCACCCAGTCTGGGGGAAGAAGGGGGCTGGTTCTGCAGAATCCCACACCTTCCCTTTCTCACAGGGCCAAGGAAAGTCCATTAGAACTGATAGGGCATGCAGAACACAGGAGAGAGGGCTAATTGACTTTAAAAGCTATGTAGGTGCAGCCTCATTTAGGAAATGCCTCCAGGCCTGCTCAAGAGTTTAGTAATAAACTAGACCACAAAGCAAACAATGTGAAACACTACATGCCCAGAAGGGAGAGAAGATCCTTTTCTCCACACTCCTAAGCTCATGTTGTTAGCCCCTCCAATCTTTCTCCCACAAAGTAGGATTCCAGAAATCATCTCCATTTTTCTTATCCTGAAGGCAGAACTGCATACTGTTAGCAGTTTCTATAATCTTGAATACAAATTTCTATTACAATAAAACATCAGTATCATCACGTGAAATCAAGAATATGTCTTGCTAAATCTTGTTTAAAAAGTCATTTTCAGCCTAAGCCATTTCGAAAAATAGAAAGGGCCACAGAGGGTTCCAGAACAGAAAAAAAATTCACATTTGATCTTTTCTGCCACAAGTGGCAACTATAGTTGGTACACAAGAAGCTTTCTGCCCTAACCCACTGATCAATAAGGTGTTTAAATTATCTGTAGAGATGATTTAAAATGGGATAACCCACAACCAGAATATCCACAGTATTCAATGGAAGGAACCCGGGATCAGCCCCCAACCCAGTCACGAATACATTCAAGAAATTTGAACAGATGCACATTTGACCATAGCAGGACATATTCTGAAATAATACCAAAAAATATGGGAACAACCACAACTAAAGTTGTTCACACATGCTTTGTTTTTATTGACTTCAAGCTTTATTAAGCTTTTAGTGTCCTATAAAAACAGCTCCCTGAAACCAAAGCTGAACATCCAGAAACTCTCACAGATACAAACTGCAATCGTGACCAGAGCAAGAGGTTGCTTGATTACAGTCTAGAGCCAAAGTCTATCCAGAAGCAACAGAGGGAACTAGGGTTATGAAGTCTGGAGGCTCGGGGGAGAATTTATCACTCTCTACAACTACCTCACAGGATAGAGCAGCAGAGCATGCCTGAGTGTCAAATGTACTCTTTTCCCAAGTAACGAGTGATAGGATAAGAGAAAATAGCCTCAAGTTGCACCAGAGGCCATTTAGATTTGATATTAGGAAAAAATTCTCCACCAAAAAGCCTGTCAAGCATTGGAAAAGGGCTCCCAGAGAAGTGATGAAGTCACCATCCCTGGAGATACTTAAAAGACATAAACACATGCTGTTCTGGACAAGATTTAAGTAGTGGACCTGGCAGTGTTAGGTGTGGTGTTGGACACAATGATCTCACTTGCCTTTTCCAACCTGAATTATTAAATGAATGACAGGTTCAAATCACGGGCTGTGTTACCATGTACACTGGTTTAGATAACGGCTCATTCCTTCCTTACATGATATTTAAAATGTCATAATTATATTCTTAAATCCAAGCGTTCTTGCAATCGCCTGGGCCATATGAATGCTTTTAAAGACTGAAATCCATAATATAGTTTCCTTCCTAATATATACACACATTCCTACAGCCACAGTGAAAGTATTTCTACAGATACAGCATTATCAGAGAGCCAAATTGTATCCTTGCTGTCCAACAATTACAGCACCACTCCATAGAGCAAAACAGGAACATCTGGAATTCTGCTCTTGCGAGGGCAGCTGGGACTGCACTACTACATCAGGAAATGAACTGTGCTCAGGTTATAAAATATACTTGGGGCTGTTCACAGAAAACTAACAACATTCTGGTATTGAAGAAATTACTTGTGTACAAGGCACTTATAAGGAAAAATTTGTCAAAGTGCATAGTATGTTTTTCTGACATGGAGAAATTGTGCAGATTCATTCTATATTTAAATCCTATCGAGCGTGAATAGTTCCCTTTCATTTCTGAAATTATTTCCTAAGTAGAAAAACGGTGTAATAACTAAGACTGATTTTAGCAAACCTGCCACTAAGGAGTTTTTTCACTAACTCATATTCTGATCTAACTAAAAACAAGTTTGGGTAGATGCTATTACTTCTCTCAAGTTCTGCTTTGGTTACTCCTCAGAGTTTGTGGCAACAAGTACAAGACAAATTATTCACTTAGGACAAAACCAAAAAGTACTGATCACAGTAGCCAGGAATAGTGGCCTATGAAAAATCTTTCTTTTTTAATATTGTTGAGTGCAGTGGTTTGAAATGGCTTTGTTTTTGGTTAAGGGAAAAACCAAGCGGGCTGGACCAGTGCTCAACCCAATACATTGAGAAAGAAATAAACAAAGACAATTGCTTTCAGTTGGCCAATCGTACCATTTTGTATTTTATTGACTGTTCTGATCAAGATTC
Organism: Irena cyanogastra; assembly: GCA_013397155.1. Taxonomy (NCBI): domain Eukaryota; kingdom Metazoa; phylum Chordata; class Aves; order Passeriformes; family Irenidae; genus Irena; species Irena cyanogastra. The sequence goes on along the minus strand of VWZV01013172.1, from coordinate 2,441,208 downwards.
CTTCGAAGATCAAAACATCTATAAGATTCCTTTTTTGCACGTATTGGCATCAATATTTTGGAAGAATCCAAATGGTTCTATGAACGCACGGGTTTAATAGAAAGCCATTTTGATGTTTGCAGATGTGAAAGACCCTGTTTCTATACACTTGAGGCACACTAGATAAAGAAAATGCTCAATAAAGTACATCTGATAAGATCCAAAGTTTCTACGTCAATACAAAATTAATAAGAATAAATTAATTATTTTTCAATTCTATTTACCTTCCATGTCTACTCCATATGCTTTGAATCTCAGGTATAATTTAAGTGAGAAAGAAAGGCATACCTAAATACCCACATTTACCACACTTCAGATTTGAGAATTGTACTATAAAGAGAAACAACTTCCCTGAACTCTGTATCTATCCTTTAGCAACTTCTAATATTTTGTTACAGTTCATGGAGTATAAGTTGGCTTTAACTTTTCTTAACACTGCATGAGTATTTTGACAAGAGTTCATCTACTTAACCAAAATTGGAAACAGCAAAGTATTTACATGGTATAGTATAGACCTACACACAGTGAACCAGTTTAAGGTGGGGAAAAAAAAAAGCCTAAGTGAGATTTACAAAGGCATTTGATCAGGATAAAGAAATAATGCCACTATTGTAAGTCTCCTGCTAGAAGCGGTGGAGCACTTTAAACAAGTTTTACTTACACAGCATTTCTTCTCCTCCTTTGAAATATGCTCTGAAAAAAGCTTCACAATTAACATATTGTATACATTTTGCAAGGTTTTCAAAGATCAGGAACTGTTTCTGGAAAGACGCACTCCAATTTGGCAAATAATTAGAGCAAACGTTGCACCAAGGTGCATTAAATGTTTGACATCTGTGAAGGTACAGAAACATGTACTTACACACAGTTAATTTCAATAAGCAAAATGAAGTCAGATTTTAAATGGGTCAAGAAAGAAAAAAGAAAAAAGAGAGCAAGAGAAAGGACAAGAAGTTTAAGCAGCAGAAAACATTACAACAGCCAAGTGAAAACAAATGAGATATTATTGCTGGGGTGCAGTCACAGGACTATGTGTAACTCTGTTACAGCTAAACACCAAGAGCTTCTGGTGAAACTAGTTCTGTGTGTGACTTTAGGAAAAGTATAAAGAAGCATATTCAAAAGACAACGAGCACAAAGAAAACACAGTGATGACAATTGACAATAGCAAATTCTGTACTGAATGTGTGAACAGGACATGAGCGAGGCAAATTAGAATCAGCCCCCCTTTGCCTGGGATTTTTGTAGTGACACAAGACAAGCAATCTAAACAGAAAATGTCTGTGCTAGGAGAAGACGACATAAAACGCCACAAAAACAAACTGCTTTCCTCATGGAAGAATGGTAACTTTGGACAACATTTGGCACCACAAGTTCAAAGGGCTATTTCATCTGCATTGTAAGTACAGACCCAGAGATTTTAGAGTATTCCTGTCTCCATGCTATTGTTTTCTGTGCCATTAATGGCATTTAAATTATAGACCTGCTGCAGCCATGTAGTCAAAACACCACATCACCCGATGAGACACTGTATTATAATGTCAGTGTGTCTGTGTTTTAGCTGTGCTTTCACATACTCTACTTCTCTTCAATCACCCTTTTTCTCTGCCAAAGAACAGATACAAGAGACAAGTCTATCTTTAGCTCCACAAAAATTTCTTACTCAGGCAGCTGCAATACTTCATTCATCACATATCCAAGTCTCCTGTTTACAGCAATGAAATTTTTAGATGCACAAATAGTACAGAGGCAGATTAAAAAAAAATCATGGAGAATTTTAAATGAAAATACAGGATATGGCTAGGGAGTCAGAAATAATATGCTTCAAAGCAAACTAATTCCTAAACTACATCAGGTGGGACTTCTTGTTCCTTTTGGGTTATTTTGAGTATTAGGTATTTTTTGTATTTACTTTCTGTAAAGTATTTTATATTTACTGAAATACTGTTTCCCAGAAGCATACTACATGTATTGACCTTTACACACAGTTATTCACAATGACAAATATTGATTAAATAACAATTTATTCTTTAGCAGCATCTTAAAATATATTGACATTTCTAAACAACTGAATGACTAAATCTGAAACATTTCTTTTTCTAAATTATACTACTAAAAAGCTAAACTGGTCATAGCAAGTTACTAAAGAGCTAGGTACCAAATTCAGAATTTTAGCCAGCATTTAAAACATTTTCAATCTCAAAAGCCTCAAGCAAGGTCACAAAACTCCTGGGGGGTGTGTAGGGGGACATCTACTCCTATAAGCTGGTGTACTGCTTGTAACCCTCAAATGGATGACTCCACTTAAGATGAAAGATTTACATATAGAACAACCTTCAAGATTCCATGATTTCCTATTTTCTGCATGTGCAATTCATAATTTCAAGCACTCAGATTCTCAAAGGATTCACATTAAGAAAAAAAATCAAAATATTAAGTTAGCTACTTTTATTCTGTACTGGCTTATTTTTAATGCCATACGCAAAACAGCATGGATTTTTGCTTATAAAAGGCATAGTCTCAATTCAGAAAAGCTAAATATCAGGAATTCATGAAAACTTTAGTGCATGTTCTAAACTTGCCAAGAACATCTAGGGCAACTGAATATATTTAATAGTTCAACTAAACTTTTTAAATTGTTTCTGCTGTGCAGGAGAAGACAAATCAGCCTACAATTTTCCTTCAAAATTTTGAAATTATTTTACTTTTTTCTAAATGAATAAAGCTTTTAATATCTTAGTGACGTAGCTTCTTTATTTCTTTGTTTTCCCCTCCAATGCCACGTGATTTATCTCCTCCCACACACCATTTTCAACATCATCCCAAATTACAATGATTTGGCATTGGACAGAGGACTGTGGAAGCATAACAGAACCCCACCCAGCTTTTCACTCATCCTGTCTCACAGTCAAACCACAGCAAAAGGCCACCACACTATAGGCGTTGGAGAAAGTCATGCATACATAGGAAGATCTCGAATGTCTGGGTTTTTTTTTTTTCAAGTGTCAATAGTCAAAAGGATATATTTATTATTCCTGACCTTTAGAACAGAAAGCTCAGTATCATTCAGATACAGAAGTTCTTCTCAAACAGCTGACAAACATTCAAAAGTAAATCTACTTTGAAGTCTTCTGTCTGAACTATCACCAGTTCAGACTGGTGGGCCTCTGACGCAGTTCAACCAAAACTTATCAATCCATACGCAGCATGACTGAAACCAGAGACACTCTGGAGATAAGTGTGGTTGGAAGGGACCTCAGTCCCCCACCTACTCCAGTGTGCTACTCAAACCTGAGAAAAACCCGGCATTAACCTGTGCTGGGCGACTTGTCCGAATTTGAAGTATCAGCAAGATGGAAGAAACCAGCCTCCCTTCACGTGTCAGTAATAATACAAGGCAAAATTTTATATATTTATGTGATAAAAAATGTACATAGAAGCTTATATTAGCCAGTGACTGAATTGGAAGACACGTATGTTTTAGCTGTAACATTTAACTATTCTTTGTGACATGTATTCTCATTTGTGAAAAGAAACAGCTGTGGTATGTCAGATACTACCCATGGTAACTACTGCTAAAGGTACTCAATTTAGACCAGACCACTAGGTAATGTGTATGAGGTGACTGGGTATGATCACTGAATCTTGATATGGACAATCCTTTGCAGATACATTTAGTTTTTGAATCGTTTTAATCTGACCATATTTATCAGTGCCCCACTAATATTTAATTTCTTATCAATTAATGTCATTCACAACAACTGCCTCAAAGGCTCTTAAGGAGTTGGTGGAGTCAGCCTGGACTAGATTCATTCCAAGTACTGATGGGTTTGTTCTGACAATTCAAACAGAAAATCCTCCTTGCACATCCTTTCCTGAACTCAGTTTCAAAAGTCAGCACAAAAATTTCCACTTAACTTCACTAGGAGGAAAGTAAAGTAACATCGGACCCTTTTCAAAACCTGCTTTGAAGGCATACTGTTTAGCCCAGAGCTAGTCCTGGAACAATTACACTGTTTATAAGTGAACATGACAATGCCCTCAGAAGAATCTACTAAAAGGTACTCAGTTTGAATTCTCAAAAACTGGGGATCTTCTGCATAGAGTTTGCGTCCTTTAGTTGATTCAGTAAACTTGATCTCTGACCTTTAAATAAGGGTTAAAATACCACATATTCTCTTCAGACATCTTCTTGAAAAGATGTGGTATTGCCTGACAAACATTTCATTCATTCTCAAAATCAGCTGGCTATAACCTGTGTTTCAGGTATAGAATGAAAGAGCTTACTTGGGAAAAAGTAGAATACCTTTTACTCTACCCTGTGCTCCAAACTGAGATATCAGGTTCATTTTTAAACTTACTGATAAGTCCTATTGATGAAGCAATAGGAAATTCACTGACAGAATAGAAAGGGGACTGCATTTGAATACAAACCAAATTGAGAATTATCAGTACCCTCTGAATTCCCTCTTACAAATCACAAGTCCTATGTTAGACTACATATTTCTAAGATTTTCAGGGATATTAATGATTGAATGAGTTTCATTTTACACTTTGTTATATGTTTTCATATCTTTTTCCTTTTAAATTGAAGGAAAACACCATTTTATTATTCAACTTATGATGTATCACAAAGAAATGTGTGTACTACTTTTCCAATACATGCATTCTTCAATACTTGTATAGAACAAAACGAAATTAAATGTTTAGGCCAGTATATTTTCTAGCAGATATTATTGGTGGAGTGCTGAGAGAAATAAGCCTTTACAAAAATCAGTACAAAAATATTTCGGCTTTCGTCTCAACTACATAGAAAATTTTTGCTCTGTGAAGTCCAGCAAACAAACAAAAACATTTGACACTGTAAAATCCTTTTCCACTCTTGACCATCAGAGAAGTCTATTATATTATGTCTCAAAGATTCCTTCATTCAGACCTGTTTACACTCAGTCATCTTCTTGGTGACCAAATTTTGAATTTCCTGATAAAGCATTTCTGTGTATTCATGAGTTTTCAGCCATTTCCCTGGTTTCTCCAGATAAACTCTTTCAACTACATCTTCCAATTTCAACTTGCATACAATAATAGCACTACTGTGGAATACTTAATTTCTACAGACAAAAATCCAGCTGCACGTTTAATCGTTTCCTTGCACAGTCAAGTAGCAACCACCTATGTTGAGGAACATGTGATGGGACTGAAGGGGGCACAAGGAGGTAGAAACTGTTCCTCCTGTCCACACTTTTCACTGCTCAAATGCACTTTTCACCATCACTCAAACGCATAGGGTTGTAGAGAAACTTGCAGCAGGCCTACCATACCTTTGATTTTTAAATACGGTTATATATTTAACAATATGAAAATCAAATAAATTTGAGTAAAATTTAAGCTACCACAGTAGAAAGAGTTGGCATATCAGTTCAATAATTAATTACTTTTTTAATCAGATTATTAGATACCCTCTGGAGTGAACATGAATTTGCATAATCTGGGAACTGTTTTGCTGAGTTCATCCAGACACCTCTTTTTTTAAACTGAAGGTTTGGACAAACATTTTTAATCACATACCTGGCAGATGAAACATTAACAGTTTTCATTATTAAGTGCCTATGTTTGAGTTGAAGAAATATGGAGAGAATACCTGAGGAGCAAAGAAACCAAAACCAACGTCAAAAGAAAAAATACTTTCCAAACCCACAGAAACATCTATGCCTGCATTCTGGTCCTGAAAAAATGCCTAATATAGGAAAAGCTTTCTGATCACAATTTTCCCAAACATAAGAAAAGCAGGAAACTATGTAAATACAGTATGATGAAAATGCCAAACCTAAACAGAATCACCAGTGAACATCCATGAAAATTTTAACAAGAAATTATATAAATAGTGCACTGAATTATCTTCACTTTATAATTATCAACTAGTTATAAGCCACAGACACATAACCCCTTGCAATGCAATTGCCCAGCTGCCACAGTTCACAACAGAGAAAGCTCCCAAGGCTATTATCTCCTTTTTCCAGTGCATTTCTGCAACATATTTTTGAGTTTTATCTTTAGAGTCCAGCTGGAAGCAGGCCTCTGTTGCCAGCTAGTTTTCCCCTATAAACTCCCTCCCTCATGAGGGGAAAATGCAGAACAGCAGTGCAGTGGTAGGAGAAGCAGGAAAGTAAAGGGGAAAAATACAACCAGAAGCAGCAGTTCTACCAGATCTGTGTATTAGGCAGCATCTTTTTAGTCATAATAACTCCTCAAATGCACCTCATCATAAGCTATTACACACCACACCTCTCACAAGAACAGGCATGTCTGCCATGTTTCTGTGCTCTCATTTTACATAAGCAACCTTTGCTCTCCTTGTCTCAAAGTAACGAATGAAAAATCAAATGAAAATCAGCAAGATTCATACTACAGCACATTTGTACAAGTAGTTTTTCCAAGTATGCCCACAAGGCATCTAGAGAAGAGTAACTAAATTAATTTCAATTACCTGATCTTCTGAATGATAAACAAACATCAGCATAAAGTTTCAGTAATTAAGCAGTCAAACATGAGTAAGGAAGCTCAAAACTCAGTTCACTTCTTTCAAAGTCAATTTAAAAGGAAAATACCTTAGGAAATCCCCACCTGGAAAGGAAAGTACTCCTTTATTAGGCCAACTCGAGTTGCCATACACAGAGTAGAAGAAAACTGCATAGCACTTTTTAAGGTTCAACTTTGCAGGTAGGAAATGCTAAAATTCTCTTACATTGAAGGTAAATCACAGCATCCAAAATAAATGTTATCAAAGGAGAAAAAACTGCCTTAAGGTTACAGGTTGCTTCCACTAGTAATTCTCCATATTAAAAATCTTTAAATAAGAAACTTCTCTCAGAGCCATTTTTCAACATTTTATCTCCAGGAAAGAGCTTGTAAGATACAACAAGCCTTCTGGTTTTGTCTGTCATGTTGACAGAGTAATAAACCCTACAGTTTGCTACACATAAATATTGTTTTCTTTTATATTCTCAGGCTTAACTTTCAGTGTAAGATATAGCAAAAACTTAATCTGCATTCTAAAAATCCTTTTCAGACCCTCAAATTCATATGCTAACATTTTCATGATCCAAGTCATATGCATAAATATTAGGTTCATGCATTTATACTTCCAGAATTAGCAGTTGAAGCTAAGGTTTTTGAAAATGGAAACAGACTTCTGGGTACTGGTTTACCTGCTGAACCTCTTCTTGGAAAACTATGGAGCTGGAGAAAACACATCCTGAATGCAGATTTCTTGGCTGTGCAGTGTCACACATCACCCAGGAGCTGCCACTTCAGCAGAAGGAGCAATATCAACTAAGACCTATGAGGAAAGCAGAACACCCAGCAAAGAATACATTAGCTTCTTAGTTAAGGACAAGAGGAGTCAACCCACAATCATTGCAGCCATTTCCTAACTAGAAGGCAAAGGGCAAGAGGCCTAAAAATAGGTTAGGCCTACCAAAGGTCTGAATTTACAGATAACTGCAGTGTTTAGCTTATCTTCCAAGCATCGATACCCAAAATATCCATAGAGATTTAAATCTAGACAATATATAGAGCTGCCTAAAGAACTGCACACATAAAAACACTCTCAGAAGCCAGCAGTTTGAAGATAGTCCTCCTAAACTATATGGGGGAATAATGAGAGCCATAGTCCTAGAACTAACTGCAGCCTTTAAACTTTTGCTGGCCTTAGAACAGTATGGCCAGAAACTCTCTCCTGGAATTTGGCCTTGGAAACACTTCTCTGCCAACTGACAAATGAGCAGGCACTTGTACTGCCTCTCTCTGAAGAAACTGCATACCCACCCAGGGCACAGACCTTGGATTTCAAACCTAAACCCACCTCCAGTTACAACAACATATTGTGACTGAGGGATGCTCCCAAATGTGTCCCCAAGAAGCAAAGAGCAATTTAAACATTGATTTGGCAATAGAGAATACACCTGGTAACAGAAACACCATTTTCCCTCATGTTTAGGTTTTGCTCTGATGCCTGCTCAGAGGAGCAGAGGGAAAGGGAACTGCACACACTGTCAGCCTGCTGTGCAAGACACGCTGAAGTGAGGCCAGTGGGGCACTTCTGCAGAGAGGGGCTCAGCTCCTGCCTGGCCCAAGCGACAGAGAAGTTGGCTGGTAGATATGTTGTGGCCAGTGGCTTTGGGATCCTCCATGGGGAGACAAGCACTGAACGAGCTGATTTGAGAATTCAGATTTTTTATTTTGGTACTGTGTGCTAATTAAGCACCTTAACCCTGCTGTGGAACACGTTTAACAGAAATACAGCAGCTTGATCAGTCTTACAGTAGGCTAATTTCATTATGATTGTTTTAAAAGCCTACTAAAAACTATCTGCATATCTTAAGTATGATTGAAAAATTAATTCTATTTCTTCTGGTACAAATAGCTCTTAGCATTTTTAGAAAGGAGCCTGGATTCTATAAAAACTGGAAATGCCATGGAGATACATTCGCAATTATGAACAAATTTGTTTGCACATTTACCATCAGCATTATTTTTTCTGAATTTAATTTTAATATTACGCCATTTTAATTTTCAGCAGGGCAACTGTGCACAAGCATCATCTGGGTGGTGAATGCTGGGGGTAGCTGAACTGCTTTATAGGAGCTCTGCTGGGTGATGTTCTGTGCACGTGCAAGGCAGTGTGATATCTGCCTTGCTTAGACTTGACTGCAAGCAAACCAGTTCTTTAAAACAGAGGAATTTCTAAATTCACAGAGCTAAAGGTCAGGCAAGTGAAGAACTAAATGACAAATACCACATCAGCTGAGCATTAAAGCGTTCCATGTAACAGAAGATACCCACACTTTGAGACCAGAGACCAGTTTAACTCCTTAACCATGCAGGATGGCAAAACATTTGTTACATAACACAACTTCACATGGCATTTTTACATCCTGCCATTTTTTCACAGAAGAACAGAAGATTCGACTTCTACCGACTCTGAGAGACGGGGAGTGGAGCCAGCAGCAATATTTAGCAGAGTGACTGATTTCTGGCACCATCTAGCTTCTCTGCAACAGGAATCTGGCAGCCTGGTAGGTGCTTTTCAAAGATACTGATTGAATAATTGATACTAGTGCTATATAAATGCTCAAGACAGCACAAGAAAGAAAAAGAAATAAAGTAGTTTTGGGGCTTAAGACCTACTTTTTTTTTTTTTCCCTCCAAATAAAGATCGTGAGGTAAAAATCCTGGGCAGAATACCAAAGCCAAGAGAAAGCAGACTCTGTTCATCATTCAGCTTCTGACTATGCAACTCTGCCAAAAATCTACAATATATATGAATGTATTACACACAAAGAAGCTATCACGCAAGCAAGACTATTAATTGTTCATTTTCATGAGATACAGTATAATCTGAGAAGAACAGATTTGTTTTGACCAGTGGAACTATTCCTAATTCCACTCAGGAACCGCAGAATTCCAACGATTATCTGTAACTATAAAGATAGTGGATCTGTAGCCATTCACTGCACTTAAGGGGTTTTCAACACTAAATACATCAATGCACTGCCACCAGCTCTGTATGGAGAACTGCTGACCATTTGAGAAAAGCAGACATGTTTTGTGCTGAACATCAAAATTCATTAACTGATGAGATATACAGCCTTTGGATGCTTGTGCTTTGTAAAATTTTGCAGAAACACATTTACTTGTTAGCATGAGGACATGTTTACAGACTCACACATTAGTAAACTAGAAAGGAAGACAAATAAGGTTGGTTTATATCCTCAGTAGAGGAAGAAACGGCAGACAAAAAGGAGGAAAAAGAAAAAAAAAATCTTTCTGGATCATACCAGACAAGAAAGCATAGTCTCTCCAATTCAGAACTTTTCTCCAATTCTCCATGTAACTTTCTTTTGGTTTGCCTGAAATCACCTGCAATATGCTTTAGGAGCTAATCCCTACACATCTGGTTTACTCGGCATGGGCTCAATAAAAGCAGGGATTCTCAAATGCATTACAAGCCCAACCCACTTTCTCACTTCGTCTTTTCAACCGCATGTGACCACAGCTACTGAAAATAGAAAATTAGCTACATTTACACACAAGTAATACATAGGAGTCTGCTAGATGGAAAAAATGGAACATAGTTACATGCTTTTTCCTATAATTCACTTAAAGTAATATTTCTCTCCCTCAGGGTCATAACGTATTCAGTTAAGGAAGGTTCACAGTAGAGAGGTCTAGGGCTATTCTGCTGTCAATTCATTCATGATCAGCTCTGGTTTTGTGATATCATTGAATAACTAAAGCGTAAATGCAAGGGAGGCATAGCTGTCTATGTCTTTTAATGTATTTCAAAGGTTTTTTTATTTAAAGAAGAGTCTTGTGTACTCTTCTCCCTAGATATGCAGGATTTTTAGGCTCCACATTTTCCAATACTTTTGGTTATACAAGACTAAAAAGGACCATATATTTTTCATGACATAGAGACATGTGATGACTGAAGATTAGTAAGTCAGTATTTGGTGTGGCATGAATAAGAGTATCCAAGTGGGAAGGAATTTCAAGATTTAGATCTAAGAACTCAAATGCACCTAATCTGAACCACAGGTAGAAATATAAACCAAAATTTGAAACTACCCTCAAAGTCAACACCTGCTATTTGAAGACACTGAACAGTTACAGATTAAAATGAAAGAGCAAGCAAAGTAAAATGAGATAATGATAGCAAAGTAGAAAACATGTTCATAGAGGCGAAAGGGAAATAGAGACATTTGTCATTAACGTCTGACTTGGATGTCTCTTAATGGGTTTATATTGAGTTCTATGTTATTCAACTGTAATTACTACCAAGAATGAGTTTTTACGTCTCAATATTCTGGGCTGGAAGGGACCCACAAGGATCAAGTCCCACTTGAGTGAAAAACCCATAGAGGACCAACCCACAGCCTTGGTGTTAGCACCACACTATCACCATGTCTAGAACCAAAGTATCCTGGGCTATTGCTCGATGTTCACCTGAGAGACAAACTGCAAGGAATTTAACAGATTTCTATGATACTCTTACACTCGGATTTCAATCTTCAGTGATGCACAAAAGAAAAGCACTGGGATTTTCAGCAGCAATTCCCCTGAGTGTCAAGGAAAGAGAATTTTTTAAATCCCTTGATCCTTTTGAAATTCTCTGCATGCAATTTCAGGGTGATGTATTGCTTTTAAAAGCCTGGTAAAGAATTCTCTAGAAAGCAAAAATTTAGATTTCCTGATATGCACATATGCAAACCTCTGTCTCCTGCATTCTCATGTACTAAAAAGTTGCAAATAGCCAAAAAAAAAAAAAAGGTCAAACCCATAGGCACCAGAATGTTCTGCACTTATGTAAATATTTTCATAAGACATGTTATGCAGGTAATTCAATATAATAATAAAGAGCTGAATGAGATTCTAATCCTGACATTCAGATACCCAAAATATCTGCTTAAGGACTGGAAAGAAGGCAGAGAACAGAGGAGAAATTAAAGTGCAAAAAACATTATAGGAACCTTTATATTTTATATTCAGGTGGAGTTTGTCATGAGCAGCCCACTCCCTTTTTGCACTGAATAATTCCCAGCATTTTCATATCACATCTCAGATACACATATCAAAGACAACTTTCTAATCCTGCAAGTGTGCTTACAGAGAAGGAAGAGAGCAAAAAATACCAATAAACTCCCCCTTTCTCCCTTGTCTTACTGGCCAATACTTCTTGTTTTTATCAAATATCTGAGGAATTGTCCTAGACAGAGGAGGAGACTGCAAGGAGGCAACTGATTTGTATGGGCATCCCATCATGCTTTTATTTTATAATTAAAAATTGATTTTATACATATAAATATTTCTCCAATAACAGGCAAAATGGCAGTTCTAGACAAAAAAAGTATCTAGGATCTGCTACTTTTATTGGCTTGTTAAATGAATTTTACATTAGAGAAGACTAGATCTCAGAAATCATTTGTCTTCCAGTTCCTCCCAGTTTTTACCTCAGAAGTCTGGTGAATCACTAAGTATTTGAGCTGTTTGTTCTCCTTCCTCACCTCACTGTGTTCAACATTAGATTAGCAGAGCTGTGAACACCATGTGACAATAATACTGAGCTCAAGACAGGACCTTCATGTGCCAAGAAAGAAAAAGAAACCTCTACATTTCACCACAAGAAAATTAAGTTTCAGAAACATGACACTGGTTGTATCTTTTCTTTGGTCATATTCTCTTCTTCCTTCCATCCTATTCACTAATTTATTTCTTCCTCAGTCTTGTACTCCATCTCCCACTCCCAAGCCTTCAGTGACAGCTTTTGGAACCTTAAACCAGTCTCAATCAATAGGTTGAGGTCAGCTGCCAGATCCATGGGATCAGAAAGATCAGAACACATCTATCCAAAATCCAAGTGCAGAGCCCTGTTCAGACAGCTATGCTGCCTGCTAGTTATTGGGTGGAATTGAAAACAAAAGTTATATTAAAAGACAGCAGGATCATTGTTTCTCCTTTCTGCCCCACCTCCTCAAGTGCCTGAGGTCATTTTCCACAACAAAAATGAAAGCCCTTCTTGAAAGTGTTTTTGTGCTAAACAGCAGTGGTTAATTTCTTGCAACTAATTAGTTATTCAAGTGAAAGTATAATGATCCTCCAACATGATTGAAAGTGCTTCAACTGAGTTTCCTGCTAACAGCATACTTCTAGAAAAGATGCAATAAATCAGCAGGGTTATGGAAATCTTTAAACAAAAGCAAGTCTATGACAGGAACCCATTAAAGATACAGCCATGTAATATTTATGCACCTAGCTGACTTGTGCTTTTAACCCAGCACTTTCAGCTATAGCTTTTTAGCATCTGGGTCGTATTCAGTTAAAATGAAATTCACCCTAAGAGCCAGCACAGTGTCTCTGCTTTAGGTGTTCAGAGTATACAGTTACTAAAGGGCTTAAGGGATGGAACTTCCCTCCAAATGGAATTTCATCCAGATATTTCTAAATAAAAATACAAATGGACACCTTTGAACAGCACAGAAAATGTAACCTGTGAGCCTCAAGCTCCCTGATGACCTTTAGCAAGAAAAGAGGCAGGTACTGACACAAGAATGGTTTATGAATCCAGGGAGGCATTGATGCAGAAACAGAACTCCTCAGAATAACCAATATCACCCTCTGATTGCTCAGATTATGATTTGTGATTAGGAGTGGTTACCGAGATGGTGATAGGGGATCTCTTGAAGACTTTTACAGAAAGTCTTGACTGCATAAAATGTCATCCACTTACTCCTGAACCTACTAATCCATTACAGGGTTTGTATTTAAATGTGCTGGGTACCGAAGAAAAGCAAGACCCTGTGGTGGAAAAATGCATTTTGATAATGTTTGAGGCTTCTGGGTGCTACAGATGTACTGATCTGTTTAAATCTCCAAAACAAAAAGATATTTCCTTTTCCTTTTTTTCACATTAAACTGTCTGCATGTGTACCTGCATGTATTTTTAAGCTACACATAAGTGCACATGAAGCAAAGAGAATGGTTTAACTTATTAACTTATTTGGTACATGCTTTCCCTCATCCCATTCACTCATTTACTTCATTGCCAATCTTCCAGTCAGTCTTCCCACAGTTTTAAAAGACAGAATTTGGATTCAGAAACCAATTTGAGTTGAGGACTCAAATACAGTTTCCTGGCCTACCTTTCCTTGCTTTGGCAAATGGCCGCAAAAAAGTGAAACCCTGCTGCTGTGAGGTTGAAAAAGGGAGACTTCAGGGAAAGATGTAGGAACTGCAGTTTACTTGGGACTCTGGGAGGTAGGAATTGAAGGACAGAAAAGGAAACCAGACATCACTCCCCCTTCCCACTTAAATCAACTGTGTCTTCACGATAGGTTTTTGGGCCAATGACCACTTTCAACTTACACCTTCTGTTGGAAAAATAAATTAGGAGTCCAGCTTTATTTTGTCAATAGAAAGTTTAAAGTGGTCACTGGAGCAAAAAGCTTTTCAAAGGGTAGCTGAGCTCAACAAGGACAAGGAGGAGGATGTTGAGAAAGCCACAAAAACACAGGCAGATTACAAACCATTAAAGATCATGCCATTTTTCAATAATAAAGAAGGCCTTTAGAACAGTTCTGCTAATTTGTATCTATTTATTGTGGGCTATTTTTCTTCAGAAGAATAATGTATTACTTAAAAAAAAAACTTCTGCCAGAGCAGGAAAATATATTTTGTGTTTGTGTGTGTCAGTCTTGATAAAAAAGAGGCACCAGAAAACAGTAAACTAACTAGGCATTTGCTCCCTGAATACATGGGATTATGCTTTGCATTTGTGCTGTAAATCATTGGATCCTGTACAAGTAATTGTACTGCAATGGGTTTTGCTATGCTAAATATTTAAACTGTGTGCGCAGTCCTTCAAAGTCTGAGCTTATTCTGTGTTCAGAGCTTTTTAGAGTTGAGTCAATAGCATATTTGTTTTGAATGGCTGCTCCTAGATAACAGTAACAAAAATCCAAAACTTGTTTACATCATTTAACATGCCTAAGACCTTAGCCTGAGACATTAAAAAAAGCCACACAACAAGCAAGCAGAAAAACGCAATCCTTTAGAATAGTCTCTACTGGTGAATAGAAGTTAACACTACCAAAAAGCAGAAAGAATGTTTTGCCAACTCTGAACCAAGAATTGCTTTGTTTTTAAACTGGAGCAATGACTGGCATAAAAAAACTTCAAGGAATTTCCTCTTCTCCCTGAAGATAGTCATGAGCCTTTCTACTGCCCCAGACTTCATGTTGTAGTGATTGCAAGGATAGGCACGTCTTGTGGATCCTAAGCAGAAGCCCTTGTTTATCAGAGTGTGCAAAACGTGGAAAAGAGTCAAAACAAAGCAAATCAGGCAATTCCATCAATCCTAGGAAAACTGTTCCCATCTGAGCAGTACCTTCAGCTCTAACAGGCAGTTACTTCAGCTGTGTAGCAAATGCCCCTGGCCTATTTTCTTAACTTGCATTGCTACCTTAAGAACAAGACTTCACCAACATTTACGCACAGACACTCAGAGTGTTCTACACATTCTCAAATTGCATTTGTGGTCTAAATTCTGTAAAGTAAGGTGATATTTTTGGGAACAAATATGAAGCATAGTTTCTCATCTGTTTCAAATTACAAATGAAAAATAGTGAGGATGTTAGTAAAAAATAGATTAGCATACAGAAATTTCACAAAGGAAAAAATGCAGAAATGCAAAAATATAATTACAGCAAAGGAAATAATGCAACCAGGCAATGATTTACCATCCTCACATTTTTAGAATCACAGTTCTAATTGTTAGAATCCAGTGCAGCGTAGTAGACACGGTATTTGAAAAAACAAGCCTTTCATATCTCTATGCTACCTTGAGAGCTCCTGACACCTAATCTGGTAGCAGATAGAACTCAAAAAGGTGCCTCTTTTCCAGTGAGGACGTGATTTCCCCTCCAAGGGCCTGGGGCACTGTGCCTCAAATGCTAATAGCTTGAGTTGTGTGCAATAGCCCTATATTGTTTATATAGCACTTCACATGTTCAAAGCACTATGAGATATCAGCCATCACTACACTTTTATGAGGCTGTAAGTATTACCCACTAAACATCAGGGTTCAAATGACTTGCTCTTGATCAAAAGAAACTTTGTGCAGCAGGACCATAATTATTTGGATTTGGTAATTCTCACAGACCATTCCTATGGCAACACAGAACGAGGAGGGGGATGGGATATTAAAGCAATTGCTATCGCACTCTGCGCTGGCAGCGAGACGGACACACGGAGGATCTCTTAAGCAAGCCTACACTCACAGCACCTTTTATAGAAAAAACCTAGAAAATTATTTTAAAAATCAGGAGCAAAAATTAAACAAAAGGTTTTGAAAGCTCACAAGCATGTTTTTCTAAATGCATCTATTCCACATATTCACTGTGAAGAATGTAAAAGACAACATGCAAACGGTATTGAAGTACTCCAGAAATCCTAAAAGGGGGTTCTCTGAATTAATTCCAAAGCAGTTTGGGAGTTTTTATACCAAAAAGATTAGTAGGCAACTTAAAAGCAAGTCCATTTTCTGCAGAAAAAGAACTACAGTCTCATGTCTTATGGCTGACTATAGTAAGCTTCAACTTTTAAAAATATAGAATGGTTATGCTTTCCATTTTTATACATATGTTCTTCCTATGAAAATTCAACTATGCTGACATTTATATTGCTACTCTCAAAGTATCAAGTCTCTGCTCCTGAAAAAGAATATAAACACAAAGGAGATGTTGTAGAACAACCAATGTATCCACAGCATATATGACAACCAAATAAAGGCTTGTCATAAATGCTAAACAGGATAGATACTGAAGATTCTTCTCTTTACAGCAGAAATCACTTTATCCAAAAATCCTAACACTGAGATTGAAGACAGAATAAGAAAACTGCCTTTCCATCCTGTGCCCATCCTATCCTACAATATTTTATTTCCCACCCCCTACATTTTGCCTCATACACAAGCCTGGTTTCAACACACACCATATGTTTTCAGAGCACAGCTTCAGTTATTGGCCTTAGAACCTTGCCTGCAGAATCATGTGGGAAATAGATCACACTAAGACAAAAATGTAGACCACTACACACAGTCCAGATTCATCAAATAAGAAAAGGATGCCTGTTTAAAGCTATCACAGGAAGGGGGAAGGAAAGAAATTCTCTTCAAAGGCAGCAATGAGTGCAGAGAGAATTACTAACAGAACCTTTTGTGTTTTAGCCAGGTTGATCCTGTTGTTTTGAATATTTACCCTCTATTTTACAACTTTCACTTGGCACTTTTCGGGTACAGGCCACACAGAACTAACTCTATGCCTGATTATGCTTGCAATTTCTACTGTTTTGACTAACATTGCCTGAAAAGTTAAATTACTGAAGTATTTGCTAAAATATTAAAGTTTAAGTAAAACATCAATAGGTGAGCATTACTTCATGGATATTAATGTAAGAACCAGTTACCATACTCCATCTACTGATCTAAAGAACAGATGCATGCATATGATTTATGGACACTGAAATATGTGCATATCTTCCAAAAATAGTAATGTGTTCCAGTAACAAAGAGTGGAGAATTGTGATCCATAAGACTGGGAAATTGCAGGCAGTTTTAGAATTTATTTACCAATTTCTTGGCTTTAAATAAAAAGCAAATCTCAGAGCCAGGGCCTGAATCCCGTATGCCGGAAAAGTGCTTACAATTTCAAACAGAACTAACAACTTGAACTAATAAATTGCAGTTGGGCTCAAATGGGCAGATATAAAAGTCTGTTTAGAACATGAGTGTAACTATGATTTGTTAAATAAGAGTAACAATTTATATTGATTGAAACACATTAAATCTAAACGGTAAGCAAAAAGCCAACATTACAGTGTGTACTTCCACATTAAATATGGGCTTGGAAGTTTCTTTAATATCAAGATTTAACAAAATACTAATCAGGTAAAATTCTAATGGGCAAAGCATAGTTCTGAGCTCTGCAATTAAATTATTTCTGGAAGCGCAATCAAATATTTGATTGAACTAATATCACTGCTGCTCCTCACATTTGTTCTGTTCCTAAATTAGCTTGGCTAATCAGTATCCCACCTCAAAGCCTGTGTTGTAAACATGTAATATTAGCTGATGGGTTTCATTTCAAATGCACACTCAATTTCTGGACAGCAAACTTACTCGAAAAGCCCACAAACACAGGAAGCAGCATGTTTGGAGATGTCAGAGTTTCTGGGCCATCAGAACTCTGATAAGATTGAGTGAACTTCAGATCGCTCTCTGATGGCTATGCATGTCAAACAAGTTTTGATTTAGTTTCAAAACCAGTTTTGTGGACAATATTTCACCTCAGAGTGTTTTCTGGTTTTCCACCCTCTTATTCTATGAGCAAGAACCACGAACATACAAAAAAGCAGCCTTGTAGAATGCAGAATTTAAACACGGCAATCACAACTTTTTGCTCCTGTCTCAGGCTGGCATGCACTAGTGCTTCAAGATGTTATGCAGCTGCTGCTTTTCCCCAGAGATGGCTGTACTCCAGTAAATGGTGAAATACTCCCTCAAACTTTTTTTTTTTTCAGGCAGAGTTTAACAGAGATGTTTCCATAGGTCTTAGGCAACATGAAAACATGGTGATTGTGTGGTTGGATTTCTTGAAAAACATTAGCCTTAGATTTACTGCATCAGTAATTAGGAGCTGATGCTACATTCCAACACGCTGCAGAAACAACTGCAGTTAGTGTCTGTAGAACACAGTGAGAGTCTTAGATTACAGGATTGTTACTTGATTCTGTTCTTGCATTTTTTAAGATCACAGAAGAAACAATTACTTTTCGTTTTGTCCTCTTGATAGCTGTACAGATTTTTTACTTTCAGCATATAACTCAAAGTCATCTAAGAACAAATGGAATTTCTCATAACTACAGTCAACTGGATTTAATTCCTTTTGGTGGAAGCACAGCAGTGTCAATACTTACTGAGATTTAGTATTACTGCTGATTTATTGAAAGTAAAATGTCAATATAACATGAAAATTTGTCATTTTAGGTTTAATAAAAAAGATGAACACGACAAAAAATTGAGAATATAAGAACCAATAACTGATCATTCTAATTCACTTTTTTCCAGATGAGCATCCAGGTGTCAGCTGGTGTAAACGCAGATGTCACTGACGTCAATGGAGCTATGTCAGTTTACTCTAGCTGAGAACCTGATCCCAAGTGTGCTACTGTCATTTTTAGATGCTGACACTGGAATTCACTTTTGCAAGACAATAAAAAAAAACAAACCCACACATCCACACATTGCATTTCTTCCTGTCCCCAAGTGTTTAACTGGAAGTCTGTTGAGAGACTGTGGGAGAGGGCAAGTGAGAGGTGGAAGTAGCCAACAACTGCATCCATGAGATAACTTTGCAGTATCAGTATGAACACTCTTCTGTTGTCTTCCTTTTATACAAATGAATATCTGGCTTCAAAAAGTTTTAACTCCACCTTCCACTAACAAACAATTCCATGTCAGCAAAAGAAAAATGATGCTGTAAACCATGTGAACTATCTACCTCATAGATTTGTTAACATGGTATTTTAACCAGTATGCAACAATTCCATGTCAGCAAAAGAAAAATGATGCTGTAAACCATGTGAACTATCTACCTCATAGATTTGTTAACATGGTATTTTAACCAGTATGCAACAATTCCATGTCAGCAAAAGAAAAATGATGCTGTAAACCATGTGAACTATCTACCTCATAGATTTGTTAACATGGTATTTTAACCAGTATGCAATCTGGATAGACTGTTTTAATGCGCCATTAGAAAAAGCACCTAAAGCTCCAAGAGTCCCAAGGCTGAGTTCTGTGTATCACCTAAGTATTTGTTCCTAAGCAATCTCCCTGCTGTACCAGCAGTAAGATTGGTAGCAGTTCTCAGGCAGCTGTTTGAAGTGGCCTGCAAGCCAGACTTCTATCTGCTGACATCTTTGATATCTAATCCAGCATTTGTGTGGGCGAGAGAGGAGGAAGAAAGGAAAAGGCAGAGCAATAAGCAGGGCAGAGCAGTACTTGACAGCTCCACCATTTCTAAGCAGGGAGAGGGAGCTTTTGCCTCTGTTTTACATAAGGCAGTTGTTAACATGAGTGCATTGTATAACAGCTTCCCAGTATGAACCACTACAATGAAGTTGGAATGTTGGTCTTTTGATTCAACATAGCAAGGTCAAAATGGACAAGATAATTAATTAGAACGGAAGATGCAGTTCACATAGTATTGAAGTAATTGCCTATTTGTGCAGCACAACCATATCTTCAATTTAGGTCAGGCCATCAAGAGGAGGAAAAGGACTGAAAACGGAAGATGAGATGCTCTACTTCACACAGTTGCCCTCTGGAAGGACTTGCAAAGGCAGTCACTTAAATTAAGTACAGGTCATCAGACAAGATATCTAATCTATTCCTAAGACAGGCAGCTCCAGCAGCCCAAATCCCTATGGCCTTTGCAGCAACACGATGAACTACTTCCTCATGTACCTCTGTCAATTCACGTTAGGTTGCAGTTTTTTTAAAGAGATATTTCATGTACATCATGACCCTATTGCTCAAAGCAAGGAAAGTGTTTTGGTTTATTTATGACATACTAACCTTAAATAAAAATAATACATCCAATCTGAATGTTCACATAAATCTGCAAATCTGAAATAAAATTTAAAATAAAGCTGGTATTTGTAACAGCTAGCTAAGCCCAGTAAGAGGTTTTAAAAAAAACAAAACCAGATGAAAGAAGATGAAAGCATATTTACCCTGCATAACCTGCACACATCAGGAATCAGGGCTGGAACCCAGAAATACCTTTTGTACTTACAAGTTTCAGCCCATTTCACAGGCTAGGTGACCAAGGAAACAATGAGGTTTTCCATGAAGGGGGTGGGGAGGCATTAATAACAACCTGTGATAGTAATTCCTTCTAAGATGTAATCCACCCAGCCACAAGCTCTACAAACCTCCTCTCCTTCCCCTGCACCCCATCCCAATTGCCAGACAGCAGCCCGGCAAGCCCCCATACTGAAATATGAAGTGACAGATGGAAGCAGGGAATAAGGGGATACGAATGAGTACTGAATGAAATGACATACAAAACACAAGCTTATAAGAGGGCAGATCTGAAACATGAGCAACTCTAAACCATAAAGTTAATTCATCTGGCTAGAACAATGTTGAATAGATGCACATAAGCCTGAGCTGGAGAGCCTTATTCTCCCATTGCTCATGCCAGTGTGCAAAGGTCTTCTCCTAACATCCATGGAATTAAACCTTGGAAATTTCAGTACAAATAAATGGAAAAATAAAAATAATCAAAGCTAAATTATTGGCAGCAAATATCCTGTGCTGCTGTATTGGGAAAGAAATGTGGATTGCCACATTTAATTAAAATGTATTTGATTTAGCTATATTCATAATCACAGTGGCATTCATAAACAAAACACATGTAATCCACTATAAAGAAGAAAATTAGGTGATTCTGTTCTTGTCTAGTTCTCCAGTAGGCTATGTTAATGACTTTTTTAGTTATATTAGATGGAAAATACAGTTGAGTTAAATGATGTAATAAATACCTCTACACTCAGAGCAACCAGTTGAAAGAAACAGTTAGTACAAAGTCCTTGTCATAGTGTCTGTTTACAAAATGGGCTCAGGCAGCACTGATGAACTCCAGTCTTTCCCCTTAACACAAATACAGACAAAACTCCAAACATTTATAAAGTCTTATAAATAATAACGGATAGAAGAGAGAGTAGAGGGCATCTTTAACCAAAGGATAAGGTAAACAAACAAGCAGCAATTCATGTAAGTCAATGAATCAGTCACATCATTTCAGCACACTTAACAGAGGACCTAGCAGAAAAGAATTCTGACAAGCTGAGCTGAGCTTCAAGAACACCTTCTGCATAACAACTTGCTGACAAATGAAAATAAGGTAAAATTTCTGGATTACCATGTTTTGCCTTCTTATCCAGCTTCTAAAACCCTTCTACAACGCAAAATATACAACCTTAACTTTTTTTTAAGTATTATTTATTTTTATTAATAATTAGGACAATTGAGTTGGAAAGCTCAGAAGATTAAAAAAAAGTGGTGTGTTACTGTGGAAATTTTTAAGAATAAAAGCACATACTGTGTGATGATCAGCTGGATGCGCACAGCATGCTGATGAAAAAGAAAAAAATATAGGTCAAGCCTTGATATACACTCACCTTTTTTCCTCCTGAAAATTATCACAGGTTCTGTGAAAATTTGTAAGAAAAAAAGGCCTTCTGTCTCTGAGATGTTTTTTGAAAAATTAAGCCTTCTTTAAAGAAAATTTATTTTTTATCAATCCTAAGCAAATTTTAATCCAATTGAACCATGTCAATAGAAGAAATTTTGCTCGATTGCTCAATCTCTAATTGGCAACACTAATTTGTAAAACTCTTAGCCAGCTCTGTTCATTTATGGGATCTCATGTTTTGTTTTACTGTGAAGTTCAGTCTTGTGAAATAACAGACAACATTAATCCACTCTTGCCTGGATCTCTAACCTTTATTTTTAAATTCTGAGTAACAGAAACATATTTTCTTTTCATAGAAAGAAGTCTGGGAAACTGCCAGGTCCTTGCAGAAAGGCTGAAACATGATCAGCACAGAAGGGTGTTGGTGTCGGTAAGAGAAAAATGATTGAAGTTGCATCATCCGTATGATTAAAATCACTATGCGAATTTTGATTTTCCCCCCCTACTTTCAGACATTTGAGGATGCAGTCAAGCCAATGGAGTTCTGTTGTAGTGGTTGCTTCAGTGAACATTCAACGCTGTCGGTGAGTTTGGAATTAAAGTGAAAACCATCGACCGTTGATTGTACCCTCCAGCTAACCATCCTCCTCCTTACTTCATGCTTTCAGGCCTTAACACCGAAGATAGCAACCTAACCATCATATGATGTTTCTCCCTCACCCTGCCAAGCTTTACAAAAAGGTCACAATCAACATTCATTGCTGTCGGTGGGTTTAACTATGTGGACAAGCTCACTGAACAATGAATGCAACTGTGGCCCCACATTGTACAGCTGCCGTTGAGAAGAGCAGCAGCTCTGAAGGCAATAGTGAGAAATAAACACTTATAAGCTACAGTTTTCTAGTCAGAAAAATAGTTGGGGGTATCCACTTTTTGCTTGCTTGGTTTTGAGTGCATTTAACTTAGTCAACTAGAAAAAAAAAAGTTGCCTTTTCCTGAAGTACTGTCCTCACAGGGGTCAGCACCATTGAAAATGGGAAAATTCTTATTTAGTATGCATGCAGAAACAGTAACAGGACAGGAAGCTCTCTATATCCACTCCTAAGGAATCTGACATAAGAGGAAAGAATATTTAATTGCCATTTAACTAGGCATTCAAAAGTTTATTCTATACTTGTCATGACAAATACAACTGGGAACAAATGATATTTAAGAGTTATGGATAAAAATTGCATCTCAAAAAATATGAACTAATTTTACTGTAAACTGATTTTAATAACACAAATACTATTGCTTTTGCTATTTTTAGGGATCTGAAAGATGACAAAGAAATGTATATCCAGAAATAATGGAAAAGCAGTTAAATTTTAAAATTACTGTAAACTGACTATGTCACACTGAGTTTTGCAATAAAAAAATAAAGTGTAAATAAGCTCACAGTTGTGTCCTTATTTCTTTATAACCCTTTATTAACCTGGTCAGACACACAGAAACACCAGTCTACATTTCTCACTTCACACAATCATCCAAGGTAAGTTGAGCCTTTAGACTCAGTGGAACTCAAATACTTTGGAGCAGGAACTGCTTACAAAATCAGGAAAACTCACAGCATATCATCATGTCACTCATATCATTATTCTCATTATGGGAGTGTTTATAAACAGTACTTTAGTCTGATTATTTACAGTTTCCTCAGCGCCTAAGTCCCACAAGTTATCTTGTGTACAGAGCTTACTTGGTTTATCCACGTTTCACTATGTAGGAGCTGAAGAGCATAAGAGTCAAGGCTATCACAGGACAATACATCTATAGTCACTTCTTGAACTGTTATCAGTCTAATTAAATGGTAGAAATGCATTTCCATGATGAAAGAGATCAGTCTTCTGTCACATGTGAAACTAATATTTATAGACTCCTCCCCCAGTTTCTCAAAAAAGATAACCACACTAGCAAAACAAACCCTGAAATTATTTGGACATTATTTAAAATTGGTGTTCGGGAAGATCATCTTTTTTCATTCCAAAATTTACTGGAGAAGAACTCACATGCTCTGCTGCTCACTGAATACTATCACGGTCAGAGACAGAAAACTAAAATATTAAAAGGAAGAGTTGCTATGGATAAATATCTCAGCAACACTGTTCAGAGATAAGCCTGTATCTTTAAGTTTACCCATTTCTACAAAAATGGGAATTTGAATTACTACAGACTTACATATTGCAAGGAGATAAAGATCATATTAAAAGCAAGACACAGAGGTATATGTTCTGTCTAGGATGAGAAAATTTCAAATTAAGCTGTAGCTACTATGTTTTTGCCACAAAACAAAGTTCTTTACTGAAGGGAAAAAAACAACAGATCTTCATTTTGCAAAACACTTATTAATGCTAGTTATAGATGTGTTATGTGTTTTTAACAGAGAAAATACTTACCAAATCAAAACAGAAGAATCTAGAATTTCTCAACACTGAAAGAGTTAATGTCCTGGAACATGAGTGTTTTCTGTATATATGTTTTCTCTGCTAACTGATAATAATGCCTGAATGATTAGCATTGAGGAGGGACAGACTCCACTGCAAGAAAAAGATAAAGTTACATCCTTTTTTAAGGCAGTACTTTTCCTCAAAAAACATCTCTCCTGATTTTGATCATCATTTTGTTCTATACACTTCCTAATGGAAGAACAGCTATTCATACCCTACTAAGTCAGGGTGCAGAAACCTCAGCCAGCATTGACCTAGGCACAGATAGTCCACTCTCACTACAAATATAAAAAATATTTCCACCTGGACTGCAAGTTTTTACTGGTTTCTGAAGAGGAAAATCTGCAGCAGTTGTCTTTTTAATGGTGCCTAGCATGGGAATTTATCAATTATTTTAGTTACACCATGTTTTCATATACAAATAGAAAAATGTCTCCTTAATGCACAGATATATAGTACTTCATACAACTTGAAATCAACCTCTACAGACTAGTTATTTAACAATATTCATTGGAAAACAACATCATTATTCCACATCCCACAAGAAATGTTGGCTTGCACATATGTTTTCTTATGCTGTAAAGCCACAGAACAAACCCAATTTGGTGATGATAACTGTGATACACTGTGGAAAGGTTTCATGGTCATTGCCACATTTTTTCTTAATAACATACATATGTACTCAGTACAAAACCCACAGGCCACAGAAACATTCTAGAAAATTGCTCCTCATTGTCATTGTAAATAATTCACTCACAGCGATATTTTTAGGTCAAGCATATCAAAGTTGCAGTAAATGCGATGGACCTTGACATAACAGGAGCACTGCTTTTACAGCAGTGGAGGAAGAGGAGAGGGAATGCACTTCCCATCCATTGAGCGATCAGTTGCTGTTCCCCAGTGTGCCCATCACCGTGCTTGAGGACAGCAGAGGTGGTACTAAGGGCTTGTTATGAGGTTTGGAGTTGTTTGGTTTAATTACCTCTAAGTCCTTTTTTTCTCCCTGGCTTCTGGCATAAGATGATTTAAAACATCCAACCCAACAGCTTCTGTATCAATTCTATAACTTCTGCTTAGCAAGTACAGAAACACACTTGGTTTTACCTCTAAAACTACAAGTCAAAGAATTCCTACGATAGAAATAGTCTGTGATACTCAGGACCATGGCAGGATGAATATGATAGACTTGCTTTTTGGCACAGCTGACACCACCACATTAACATCTCTTGCTTTACAGATAGTGAAGTGAGACAGTAAGTTAAAGAGTTAAATATAGAAGTCATTTAGAGTTGAAATGGAAGCAGTACCTAGACAATTTTAGACTCCAACCATGTCTTTCTGGGAAAAAATAAATGCCCCTGCAATCCTGACTTTTACCACATGTAAATACCTGTTTTTCTTTCCAACCACCTTTTTTTTCCCATTAATTTATATCTTTGTTACTTGCCAGAGCTACAATGGTAACCAATTATTTTTCCAAGCAGTTGCATGGTCGCACCTACTACAGAATAATTTTTACATCTTGCCTTCTCTTTTATTTATTATTTAGGTTTGTATAATTTCGTTTGAACTTTAATTTTTTTTTCTCTCTCATACATCCTCCTAAAGTGCAAGTGCCAGAAACTTAGACCACATTCTAAAGAGCCTAGCCAGGGCTAGCTGAAATAATCTGGTGTCTCTTTATTTTACAAGAAATCACTGATCTTTTTCAGCCAAAAAAAGCATTTGTAATGGCACCACACCGTTAACACATTTAAATTTATCTGACATTATTCCATAGATACAGTGTCCACAAGTTCTTTCCTAGTTTAAAATGGATTATTTCATCCGCTTGAAATGCAACACTTGCAGTTTTTTGAAATTTAAGAGATTTTTTTTCAAAACATAGCTACTCCACCCCCCCCCCCCCCCCCAAAAAATCACTAATGTTTTGAAAATTAGTGTCAGAAATTACATGGTAACACCTCATAGTGGGGATGAACTTTGAATACAAGCGGAAGCCTGTCATGATTTAATTAAAAAAATTAAACTTTCCATTGTACTGCATTTCTCCCACATTATTTTAGGAGTACAAACTGAAAAAGAGGCAGCAGAAGCATTAAATCTTCTTGCTGTCTGCACCTAAAGGTATTTACAAGCTCAGTATTTCCATGGCTGTGGTAGAGCCTTCACTTCATAACAACCAGTAATGACACACTGAATACAAATATGTCTGACAAATACATGTAATGGAAGGTTTATATTTGAGTTCAGCAAGAATTGATCTGAGGAGGAAACAGGGCAAGTCTTCACATTGCACAGGTTTCAAATATAATTCTTATGAAAACTGACAGAAATGCCCAGCTTCAACATCTTCTGAGACTGCCTTTGAATTGCCACCAGAAATGGAAATACCTTCCTCCTCCTAGGTTTGGATATGAACTAACACCAGAAATTTAGGGAAAGCTTCAGGTACAGAAACTAATCCACACAAGACATGAGTTAGAACAGAAATTGTCTAGATTTCATAGTAAATCAGAAATAAACCCCCAAGTTCTGCAGTCAGAATATAGGTCCGTGGCACATAATCTTACCCTTCCTGATTTTGCTTCATGAAATACAGCTGCTTCCAAGATAGCCCTAAGATTTTTCATGTTTTAACAAATTTGCTCTAATCTAACAAGTTCAAAAAGAGATTATAATGAGACCTGGTGATATAAATTTCTGGGTTATGTTTTTTTTGGTGATGTTTTTTTGTGAGTGTTTTTCTTATTTTCTTCACTAGCAATGTCACACTACATCTTTATGATGAAAAACACATCAAAAATGGACCAGATACCACAAATCTATGATACCAGTGTTCAGAAGGTTCATGTACTAAGTCAGGTAAAGAGGAGAGAGAGCTGGAAAGCAACATGTGCCTGGCTTTCAAGATAGTGGAAGTTTCACCTTGCACTCAGGAGAAATGACAATACACAAAGCGCATATCTCAGCTACGATGTCACCTCTGGGTGCCAACAGCTTGTCCCAGTCATCATACTATTCAGCTAATTGATTGCATGGATCTATTATTTAGTGACTAAACAGTTAAAGTATTTTACCACAGGCATTTTGAAACATTGAAACAAAAAGAAATACAAAAATATTTTTTTAGCTGGTGAGAGTTGAGTCCTAGTGGTTGCCCTCAAAAGTCAACATCACCATCTGATGTGTAAAACATTGCTAATTATCATAGAGTACACCCCATGCTAATTACTGTGCTTGCCTCAAAATAATGAGCCATGATAAGCCTTGAGTTCATGACAATAGATTTACATTTAAATGCTATCCAGTTCACTCAGTATCAATATGCTGCTGGTTACCAGACTGACAGACATGATGAAATTAGGCCCTCCCACAGACAGGGACAGTGAAGATGCTTTAGGGAGGCCACAAACTGCTAGAGGGATAACAAAACTAAAAGAACTTTGAGAGATATTCAGGATATAACTGTAGAAGACAGCAGGAGAAAAAAGACATTACTATAGTGACAGCAGCCAGCTGTGGCCCACAGCAAATCTTAAAAGAAATCTTTGTAGACTCTGCAGGAACATCTCTGTACATCCCCAAAACAACTACAGCAGATTGTTCCAGAAGTTCATGTGGATCATGGTCTGCTACCTTATGAATTCAGATTTTCTGCTGGTTTTGGAGTCAACATGCTTCTATCAGTTTCAGTGGAATTATGCCAGTTTGTACAAGCTGAGGATTTGGTAAGCCAACACACAAGAGAACTGTAAAAGAAGTATGGTCCTACACATCCTACACTAAGGGAAAAAAATGCAGAGGTAGATGTCACTCTTGTAACAGGAGGAAGAGGAGAGACAAAATAA
The DNA here is from genome assembly GCA_013397155.1 of Irena cyanogastra. NCBI lineage: Eukaryota > Metazoa > Chordata > Aves > Passeriformes > Irenidae > Irena > Irena cyanogastra. The sequence continues at coordinate 2,413,017 of VWZV01013172.1, read as the reverse complement.
CATATACTTGAAAAAACACATGCTTCCACCTACAGAGAGAGCATTTCTGCCCACAAGACAAACTGTGGAGGCCCCATACAAATGGCACTTGGACACTTCACTACTCCATTGGTGCAGATTACTGCTTTGCAGGTACAAATAAGGAGCTTCAGAACACAACAGGCAGGAGAGTATTTTTGGGCAGAAACATGTCACCCACATTATGATAATCTGGCCTTTGCCACCACATGACAGTCTCCTTTGCTTCATAAAGCTCAAGCTATGTGGGTGGGAAATGGGAAAGAGCTCACAGCTTATTTTTGGCTGACGATGGCTCCCACAGCACAAGTGTATGTATTTGAAGCAATGGCAGCCTGTTTCCTCTCTCTCCCTTCACACTGTGCACTTTCCATCATTTCGCATTATTTTGACACAGAGCTAGCAAAGTAAGCCACTCATTGCTTACATTTGAGAAAAAAAAAATACAACAAAAACATTATCACATCTTTTAAAATACCTCCTGTCACAATACCCAGGGGCTTCTTTATTTCGGGTGCTTATTGGCATCCCTCTCTAGCCTACAGCTACTTATGGACTTCAGATGTGTATCAGCCTTTACAAGACATGATTTATGCTCTGCACAATTTAGGCAACGCAGGTACATGTACAGATGCTGGTAAGTGCTGACTGGAAGTGCCTTCTGGAACTAGCTGACACGTATCAAGAGTGAGATAAGCAAACCACAGGTCCGCTCAAAGTGAATACCACAAACTGACTGTTAAGAGTGAATTCTAAAAACAAAACCAACCAAAGAAAAAACCTCCCCTTCTTCATCTCTCCATTGCTACACCACCCATCCCATCAATGCCTTTTGTGGCTGCAGACAAGCACTTAAGACACTTCATCCTCGCAGGAGAAAAATAAACCAAACAAAACATTACACTTCCTTCCTCCTTATAGAGATTCCTATCTATATGGGAACAGGATTTCTGCCTTAAACCTTGAATTGAGATTCTAAGGCATTACTGTGTCCACTGCTAATTAGTCAGGAGCATTGCTGAGGAGTAATCCAAGTCTGAGAAACGCAGGCCTGAGCAGAAGAGTTTGTAGCTTGAATAAACCCTGTTTTTATTGCACAGGCAAACCCTGCCTGGAAAGGCATGTGCCTTTCCAGTCTTAGTGTCTAGCACTAGTGGCTCCTCTCGCTGTAGGTGAGTACCAGAGTTATATTTTCCCAAAACAAAAGTTGTTCTACCGTATTAATTTTCTGCGAGGACACCATCAGATTAGCTCAGGATACTCATGACAGAATTATTTGTCAGGAGGATATACTATCCTTTGATGAACTGAAACTAAAAATTAATTTAATCAAAGTGCCTACAAATAACAGACGATGTTTTAAGGATTATTTGTGTGTGTATATATATAGTCTACAAAGAAATTTTGACTTGGATCCCAAACCAGTGAGATGACATTAGCAGCTTCCTGCACTTGAGCTCACAGGTGTTGGTGTCACTATCCTCCTCTAAAAGGAGGACTCACAGTTGGACAGGCAGACCCTGCACACTTGCTGAGAAAAGAACTTGGTGTTTCTGCATGGCACTCAGACATTGGTGGGTTCCTGAGCTGGCCACAGCTGATGTACCTTCATCATCATCAGAAGCTGCAAGAGCCACTGTCAAAGTGAACACAGAGCCTGCACAGAACACTGCAATGTGAGCTCAGGCTCTGTGTTCACTTTAAGACTGTTGGCTGCTACATTTTATCAGCTCTTTTGGAAATAAGGCTGCTCGGTAACTGCTTTCCAAGCTTTCACATATGTACAATTCCCATCAGCTACAAGTGTAAATTTGCAAGCAATGGGAACAACACACACGCGGTCTGATGGAATCTGTAGAGAAGGTAAAGCTGTCACCAGATGGCATTTTTAAGTTTTGTAGAGCCAGATATTCAAAAGCAGCATCTGAATTTTGAATGCTTCATTGTTGGTTTTTTTTTCCTTAAAAAACTCCCAAAACACAGCATTTGATCTAGAAATCTTGTGATACTCTGTGGCTAAACCTCCAACAGCTCATTTTTCATGACTACATACCTAGACTATAAGAGCCCTAAATTAGTACTTGGGTACAGACTGCTCAAAAATTCAGTCTAAAATGTCAGTAAATAAACTTCTTATGAATATAATTTTGAGTCAGCCCTAACAGTAGAAAAAAATAAGTAGGTTGCCTGTTCCTTTCCTACAGGGAAACATTGCCAAAAATACATAACTGTCACTTTTCATCCTTTGAATAATGTTAGCTACTGAAAAAAAAAAGATTCACAATGAGCAATTATGTCTTCAGCTTTCATGTCATTTTACATCATTCCACTATCAGCCATGCTCAAAAGCTTAGAGGCAACATTCTAGGTCAGTGACTTTTGCAGGCAGTGTATTCACTGTTTGGTAATTAAATTAGATACACTTTAAATAACCAGATTCTGAAACAGACAGCCACTTATAAACATGTGACCAAATGTATCACTGCCACTGATGACACTGGATGTGGAAAATTATGCATGTTAGCAATCATTAACTATCACTGAGGATTATAAATTTAAGGATTATGATATTAAGAATAACTGGATCAGCAAATCACTGCAGAGAAAAATCTTTAAGATGTAGCTAAAAGCCATACTGAAGGACTGACCTACTTTTCATCACCAAGTTTTATTTATACGTGTATAGAATTTTTTCTTATGGTTAACAAAACATCTCCCACTAAGAAAGCTCTCAACTATTAATAAAACTAAACAGAATGAAATATTGCAGTAGATGCTCAGCTTTTAATAAGGTTTTAGCCTGCATCTCAGGCAATACCACAAGTGCTGTTTCAGATAAAACTTTAAACAGCAAAATATGGGCACTAATTTTCACTTTATGTGGAATTTTTCTGAGTAAATTATTAACTCTTGACATAAAATTGGAATGTTAAAAACTATTTCATATCAAACACAGCTCAGAGGCATCTATTTTGTATAAAATACATAGCTTTGCCACTTTTTCAAACCTTGCATTTGGAAATTAACATTTAATAAGTCAGAAAAAGATCTGGCAGGGGCTATAAGACATGTTCTTTGTAAGAGGAGATCCTATATTCTTCAAGGGACAAACAGACCTTTAAAACCAAAAAAAACCCATGAAAAGCCAATAACACACCAAACTAAAACAACCAAACCTACAAACATAGTAATTTAGAGAGGTGGTGTAAGAAGATAAGCAGTAATGTTAATGGACCAAGGCATGCAAATGATAAGAATACAAAAAAAACAAAGAACACAAGTTCAAGCCAGTCTGGTAATTCATGTTTTCACTTATTTCTCCACAATAGCAGAGGCTATTGCTATTCCATGATTTGAGCAGACATTCTGCAGCCACAAGGTGCAACTCACTTTGTTACCTTAGTTCCCTTGTCCCCAGTAAGCATTCATATCAAAGTCTTCATTTGTGACAACTTGTGCAAAAAGGTCCAATTTTAAAATCCCATTTTGTTGTTCCATCTGGAGACTGAACCATTGGCTTTTTATTTCAAGATAGACACAAGCTACAAGGCACAATCCACAGACACAGATTATTAAAATACCCTGTCCACTTATGCCTGCAGACCACTACAAACACTGAAGGCAGCCCCACAAGCTAAAGACACCACAATCCAATTGTATCATTGGCATAGTTACTTCCAAAATCCTGAACTGGAAAATTATTCTCTCTGTTTGCAGGTCTTGCGTTGGCTGAAACACATGGGAAAACTGGCTTCAAGGAGGAAAATGCAACCCAGCACGTGTATATTTCTGACTATTATAAAACATGAGGCCGAACAAGGGGTTTCTGTGTCCCTTCCTGTGCCATAGGTAGAGGTTTGCAGGGGTGTCACACTCAGCTGCCAGCAGGTGTTGCACTGGGCAGCCATGTAAAGCCCCTATTCACTAAACTCTGTCACTGCAGTTATGTGTTCTTTATGGCAAGGAAAACAGAGGAAACAAAGAGCCTGTTATGCTTTAACTTCAAAGCCTCATACCCTAAGCTTTAGCTCTATACCTCAGGCAGTGCAGCCCAGAAGAGAGGCAGCACAGTCTCAGGTAAAGGTATTTTCCTGCTCTAATAACCAAATTTCTGTAGTAAGAGATTTATTTATAAGAGATTTGGGTTTTTTTAATCTTAAATATAAGCATAATGATAGCAGAAGGTCATCTGACATTTGTCATTTGACTGACAAGTAAATTTTACTCTGAACCTTTCCAAGTTCACAGGAAGGTTTTGTCTGAAAGGTCATAGAGGAACTTAAGTTTACCCATAAGTGCTGCAAGAATCTTGCTGCACAAGAAGTTAGGAGATAGTGATCTTTCCAGTTTACAGTTATCATTCTCCAGTTGCATCAATTTCCTCCCCATCATGGGCAGAGCTTTTATGAAATCCCTAAAGCTTGTGTGCACTATTTATTCTGTTAGTCTAATTAAAGGTATTACTATGTACATAGTTACTGAAGCTGTCCCTAGTGGTGCTTCACATCATAAATAACAGATGTGAAATGTTCTCCTATTGGGACAAGCACTAGTATAAATTCTTATGCTATCTCTTTAACCATTACATCACCTCACTATTTCTTAGGATTTTTCTTAAAAGGAGAGGAAAAAAGTACCATGAAAATAGTATTAGTTTGGGACAATTAAATTTACTAGATCTTCACGGGCCCATATAAAGACATAAGCATTTTGATAATGTAAAATGAAACAGTTTTACAACACAAGTGAGCAGTACCAAATTTCTGATGTTTAATTGCATAGGACTGTCCCAGAGATTAGTCCATGAAAGATGGGGGAAGTGCCATATGTTTCCCCAACATACTTGCAGCTCCCTTTTCCTAATTTTATCCTTAATTCTAAAGTTAGCCAGGATACTCAAATACAGCATCAGGTTCTCAGTGAACTTGTTGAATAGCCCTGACTTGGGACAGAAGCTTGCATACCCCCACCCAATAGCTTATTTGGTGGGCAAATAACTGACAACTGCCTTGAACCTTATTAGTACAAGGCTACACAGTTGCTTCTCTGTTTTCTACAGGACCTATTATCCCATTGTACTGGAAATTTTACAGTTTGCTCCTTACAAATCCCCAGTACAAATCGTTCTCCTCACATCCCAGCAGATTTTTAAAAGTTGGACCATTTATTCCAATATTAATCCAAGGAATTTAACTTCAGCCAACAGATAGAAAATGGCGTGACTCCCCTTACCCTGCTCCCACTTCTTAAAGATGCAGAAGATTGTTCCTCTTTCCAGGCATCATCAGTCTTCCACTAAGCTTTTCAGTCTTTCCTTGGAAGCAAAATTTTCAGGTATTTTTTCAGGCAAAAGTTTGCAAGAGAAATTATAGACTTTCACATATGATTGACACTGTCAGCACAGGACACTTGGCAGTAGAAAAGAAAAACTCCTTGAGCAGAAGTGTATCAGAACTGAAGAAAGACTCATAGACAAAAATAAATGTCCCACTTTCTCACTGCAGACCAGTAGTGGAGTGGAACAAGTGACATGTCCCATAGTCAAGCCTGCAGGCATCATTGCTGGTTCCTAGGCAGCCGTGCTTTGGGACAGCAAGGACGTGCTCGAGTGGCCAGCGATGGCACAGGTGGATGATGGTGTGGATTAGGAGGGATAGTCAGGATTAAGGAGTTGTAGTACTGATAGATGAGACAAGAGCGCTTCATAGGCAGATTCCAGTGGGAAAAAGTTTAGAGCAGTTGTGTGAAACAAAAACTTGAAAAAACAACTGTAAGAGAATACAGAAGCATCAGACAGCGTCTCAGTATAGATTTAAAAATATAATTCAACAAAAAGAGGTGAGACATCCTGCAGGAATGGGGAAAACAGGCCAATAAATGTCTCAGAAACAGGATCTTGGAGGGACACCAATAACCGGCATGGAGCTGCTGTACCCCTTTTCCTGCTCACTTCCATATTTGATAACAGCACATTGCAATCATTAATTCCCTTGGTTTGGACAAAGATGGCATAATGACAGCCAGCTGGACTTACCTCTGCAGCAACAGCCCTATGAACACAGGTACCCATCTTCTCCAGACCCACATTTTTTAAGTTAGCCATCTGGCCCCATTGTCTTGCTGTGACTCCACAAGTGAGTCTCTGGATTGGAGTCCACTCAAAGGTAGGTTTATACTGGACAAGAGACTGGCAGTACCTGGCACATCACTGGCCTTATTCCCTTACACACAACTAAAAGCCCCTGTCCTGCTCCCCTTGCTCCCTAGATAAGATATTCATGATGTAGCACATACAATCATTGCTAGCTCACTCTCAACATAAGCTTTCCTATTTCTAGCATTGCAATAGGAACTGAGAGGATCAAAAATGTCAATACATTTTGCTTGTACAACAACCAGGTTTTCTTCCCCTCCTTGTGGGTATTTTTCAAATTTGAAGGAGTTGGCTGTTTTGAAGGAAAATAATGTCTGAGAAACGCATTGTGAATTCTGGCAAATGAAGATTAGTTCTTCTGTAGCCAGATCAGGATAAAAAGCCTTAAACTTTTCATTGCTCTATTTATTTATTGAAATGTTGTGTCTCTGAGTGGAGTTTTTGAGGATGACTATCTCATTCCTGCCCACATGCTCAGACAGCCATGCCCATGCACAGCTGCTGACCCCATATCACACCATGCAGTTGCCTGCACTGCCATTTCAAAACAAATAGTCAATTTTTTGTTCTCCACTTTGTTTCTTAAAACAGAAGAAATGAGAAATCTTGATTAACCATTCACAAGTTATACTTATGCTATAGCAACACTTCACTGTGTGATGTTTTTATATGCACAAGAGGATGTGTCTCATCCAGAAGGCTTTAGACAACAAGCCACAGCAGTACCTGGCCAAATTCTTTCATCCTCTTGAAATACTGTTTTGAAGTCACTTTGTCCTAAGACAGTCATAGTCAGACTGCTTTTGTTTTCTGCCTCAAAACTTTGCAAAAACATAGAAACAAGTGAACAATAAAGGCATTTGTGATTTTCTTTAAAAAACAAAAAAAAAAAAACCTGTTTTCTGGGAGTTAATTTTTTTCATCTCAGTTCTCTTTTTGAGCCAACTTCTTTTTTTCCCCAGACTGTTCGAATTCATAAAAAAAAAAAAAATCTTCTGGCTTCTAGCAAACTTATGTTCTACTTTCATCTAGAAAGGCATAAATGTGTTGAGCCAAAATCACAGTATTCACCACTATTCAAAACAATCTCTGTAGGTTTTTTACATCCCTGTTTGCAGCGTCCTGTACAAAACCCAGTATATAACCACAGCATTAACCTTTCCAACTGTCCACACACATGGTGCTCTGGGTAAACATTCATATATAGCAGCAGTCTGTGGAGGGGTTTTTTATGACTGGGATCAAAATAGCTCCCTCAACTTGTACGTGTGAATATTGCCTTTATCATATAACCAAGACTCCAAAATTAGAATTATAGTGGGTATTTCTGCTGATCTGAAAGATTTAGCATCTCTTTTCTCATAAAAAATTCTATTTGAAATAAAAAATTAATTCTCCCAAATCTAGTACTACTGTACACAATGTAGAAAAGAGACAGTAATTTGCTATCTCAATAAATTTTTTAAAAGAATATTGAGCAAAACACACAACACCCACAAATGAGACATTGGAGAAAGTTTTTAAAAAGTCTGTATGACAGGTTCATTTTTTGCATCCTTTCATATGGACAGACCTGACATTCAGTGCAACTTGGGTTTAGAAATCATTCCTCCCTCAGATTCTCTGTCTTTAAGAACCTATAAGAGCACTTAAACATGCAATAAAGTCCAAGCATTTTGTGGAACTGGATTTCCCTGTCCAGTTCCCCCTCAATAAAATAATGGATTAACCATAAAATAGTTAGTAGAACAAGTCTTTTGTGATTTTCAGCTAAACTGCATCATCAATGGATTAAAACGGGGGGAAATTGGGATCTCAGTATTTTTAAGGAAATACATTGAATGTTAATGTAAAATGTTAATGTAAAAATGTTATGTTAATGTAAAAAATCTCTCTTTTAATACAGACTAAACAAATATAAAATAATTCTTAATTCAATACATTAACTTCAGACCATGTATTTGAGTTCATCCAAAAGAAACTGATAGGAAAACTAAGCTCCACCTTCTTCCATCTGTTTTGGTTTGTCCTGAAACCATTTCCCCTCTCCTCCTTTCAAGTGCATTAATTCAATCACTGAACTGTAAAGGTCTGGCTTTATTTAACATCTGTGCTCTGATGCATGTATATAACTGGAGGATTGTAAAGCTTTTTGCTAAGCAGTGTTTATATTGCAAAGACCATCTTTAAATTTGTTAGGACTTTATTAGCTGTTGTCACAGGTCACACTCCAAACTGATAGGCTGGGGACAGAAGCCATATTCCTTTTCTGTGCACACCACTGAAGTGAAAGTTTAATGGGGACAAACCATCACTTCAGAGACCTGTTGCAAAATTCAGACAGACCTGAGTCACTTTCTTGCTTCCTCTACACACCTTGCACTCCAGTAAGCTTGACTGCTGCTTTCCCCATTTAGAAAAACTAAATATTATATTCTACAAGCTGCTTCATTGGATCCAAGGGCTACAATTGAGGGAAATAGGTGTCTGCTTGATTTATAAACATTACATACAAGCACAGGAACATGAGCAAAAAGAGACAGTGTCCCCACAGAGAGCATTTTCTCCACTGCTTCAACTTTCCTTCATACTGAGGCACTACCAGAATCTATGGGTTTTTCTTCTACACACAAAAGTAGTATTTAATCTTAATAGAGTCCAAGAAAAATGTGCAGGAAAGGTGAAGATATCATTATAAATGATGACACTCAATCACACCCCTCTTCTCACTAATTACAGCTCTTGCTCCTTCCAGGCATTTTGAGAAGCAAGTCTCTCCCTTCCTGAGGGAATCTACATAAAATCTGAGTAGTCTGATCAAAAAACATAGCATCTTTTAACTATACTGTATATCCTCCAGGTTAAGGGGAGGCTGCACGGCACTAAATGATATAGAGAAGCATTTTTATTCACTTGCACCTTGCTCAAAATTAATTTGCTTCCTATATTTGCTAATTTTAAAAGTTGGTCCTTATGAGAGTGAGCTAAGCTTTTATCTTTCATAAGAAAAAATACAGAAACATGCCTTACAAAGATATCTGCAGGCAGCCAGGATTCAGCTGTGTTAGATACAGAGTAAAGTAAAATGTTGTGGGAAATTAAAAATATTTTTAGAGTGTAATTTCAATTGTCTGTGTGAAACACTTGCTGTTAGTTTGTTCAGTTACTGTCTGGGCTTTGATTTCCAATGTTTTAGGAGTGAAAACTGAATCCATTACTTAGTCATCTTTGAACATTCCAAGTAATAATAAAACCATCAAGGAAAACTAGAAAAATTAAGTTCATTATTTCAGCTCCAAGGATCCAGTATTTGTTTTCTTCCAGGTAACTGCTCAGATACTGGAAACTTGATAACATGAGATGCTTGCTCTCCACTACAAAGGAAAAAAAGACCACCTCATTCCAAAGCTGTTACCTTTTACCCTAAATTTGGAAACTGAAATGAGATCAGTAATACTTTTCATCACTGTTTCTGGAAAAGGGTTTTTTTCTTATGTCTAATATCCAATTCAATATTCTATCTAGATATATTTGAAATGAAATTTCCAAATGATAGTGCATAGGAGCACAGAACAACTAAATCTGCACAGCAGAAGAGAGCATGGACTGGCTTCGAAACCTAGACTGGAATTTACATCTTGGTTAATGTAACTTGCAGTTCACTTGGGGTGTGAAGTTGGCGGGGGGGAGGGGGGGAGGGTAAGAAGTTGGTATGTTTTTAGGGGTTTGAGGGTTGAAAGATTAAAGAATGAACCAACACAAGACTGCAGGCACAGATTCTTTGGCAAATGAAAATGAGTCTCAGCTGAAACTCTAAGAGTGGCTCCAGGAGTGAGTGAGTGAGTTTCACCTGAGGCAGCTGCATCATTTGACAGCTCACCCTGACTGAGCAAGTCAACACCCAAATACCCTGGGCAACCAGGGAAGTTAAGGACATAAGTTAGCAGTTGAGACCACCTTAATGAATCACAACAAGCAGTAACCTTATTATGAAAGAGACCCTGAAAGAACCTGATGCAGGATGTTGCTAACAGGCATCCTTTAGCTCTAACACAGCTCCCACACGAAACAGGAAAGGCTTGTGCAGAGCCACTGTTTCAGTCCAGTAGTGCCTGAACACCTTAGGGGTTGCTGAGCTTCCAGTCAGCTCCCAAACCACAAGAGGTGAGGGTGAGAAAGCTGCCAGCTTGCACTCCAGACTAGAGAGTCTCCAAAGCTTTTCAAGCAGAAGCTGCACAACTGTATAAAATAGATTATGTTACTGTGAACCTCAACTCATAGATCTACTGAAAAAAGAGCAAATAGGAAATTCTGAATGCTAATTCTGGAAACAGAGTAGCTGTGGCATACACTACTCTTAAGCCTTATGTTATTGGAGGAGAAAGGTGGTCCCAAACAGTCCCTCTCTACAGAGGAGGCTGAAAAATACACACGGTAAGCAAAGTTGAAAAGAGAAAATGAAGTTGGGTGTTTTTTTAAGTATCAGCTACAGCAGTTTTAATGCTATGCAAGGTTTAGGGAAAAAAAAGTTCAATTTCTAAGTTGAATTAATCATATTAGGTTCAATAGGGTATGGAAATTAAAGTCTGAAGTCTCAAATCATACTTAATGATACATAAGGTTTCCTCTTAAAAAATAAATTACTGCTCTTTGATAAGCCTAAGAACTTCCCAAGCAAGAAAATGACCCTGTTAAAACACAGACATAATACTCATCACCCAGCTTTCAAGTATTATCTAAATACATGGTGGGTTGAACTGGTCAAGTGGGAAACCAGCTCTGTATCAAATTGCCCACCAGGATTCAAATGAGCACTATTTAAAGTAAATCAAAAAATAATTAGGTTAAGTCAAAGGACTGCTGATGATTAGCAACCTCAGATATTAAGTTATGCAACATACTGATAAACCTTTATTTAAGAGCTCACTGGTTCCTCATCAGGGATTCTGAGTTATGGGCTAATCAAGTAAGTCCTCACTAACACAACAAGAAGTGTTACAACTTCAAAAAAAGGTCTTTAAGAAGAGAGAAATCTCACTTGGTATCTTTAGGCAGCTGTTAAAAACAGGGCCCCATTTCTAAATCTGTTCTCAACAGTTCTCAGAAACAGCACTGGTACTTTGTATCCTATACTAGAAAACTTCAGCCCTTAAAGCAATCTTTCACACTTTGCTTCTGTACTTATCTGTAAATATAATGAGAAATCAGCCCCCATAGTGGTGCCTTGCTGTCTGTCTAGAACTACTCCTCTATTGTAAAATTTTCAGACAGTGCTTTTGCCCATTAATAAACAAGGCAGCAAAGCTTGCTCTGAGAGTTTAATCTCACAATATCTAAACTGCACACATACCCATATATCTTTATGAGCAGATATTTGGAACAGAAACAAGCTTTAGCAGAGATCTGCATTTCAAGCTACAAATCAGAAATGCACTTTTTGATGACCTTTCTTTATATACAGAGAACAAAGTACACTATTAATAAACAAACACATGCCCTAAATTCCCAGAGTCAGCTTTATAGAAAGCTGTCCTTATGAACACAATGTTAGGCCTCCCTCAAAAACCACATTTGCTTAATAAAGAAAACTGTGTGGTGGAGTACATCTGCATCCCTACTACCAGATTATAGATATATAAATTGGAGACTAAAAACGTATAATCACAAGCCTTGTGAGACAATGCTTCATTTCAGTTTAGTCATCTACCCCGTAGAGACATAGCTGCGGATCTCTTGTTTTTCTTGAGTTTTCCCATCCATGCTCTAAATCCAACACCTGCTTTAAATCATGACATATTTAGTTCACTAGGAGGATAAGAAAGCTCTTAGGAAGACCCTTTCAAGCTTTAACTGCTGGAGCTCTCATAAGTGGCATATTAAAGAGTTACAATACAAGACAGTCCTGAGTCAGAAGCTGGAACCAGCTACAGGAAGATGCTAATGGGCAGTCAAAAGTATCTGGATTCAGCAGGGCACACAGGCATTGCAGCTTTCCACTCCTTGCAGATGCATTTAGGAGAGGCACCACCTGTTTGCCCAGATGCTTACATGCTCCTTTCACAGATAAATCATCAACCAGCCAATCAACCCTGATTGTGTTATGAGAATTTCACAATTAGTGGGTACTCCACATAGAAAACAACACCCAAACTTATTGTATTTCATCTAGCCACAGTAATACCATCAAGTTGTAAAAATTACAGTTCCAACTATGCTTAAAGGAAATAATTCAGATGAAGCACGGAAGAATCCAAAATGAAGTTGTTGAAATTTTTTCAGGGAAGTTATGCTCCCTGTAAGTTATTTTACAGCATGACCTCCTTTTTTTCCAAAGGAGTTTCTCAACACCAAGACAGGCTCTGTTGGCTTTACAGGGACTACAATCACACAGGAAACTCGGTGACATTGTTCAGGTTACATTGCTGCCCATTTTCTTAGTTCCTGGTATTAAAGGCAAAATAAGTGTGATCTAATGGAGTAATAACCTTACATTACTAACATAAGCAGAAATACCCAAAGAAAATACAACATAAATCAGCTAAACAAATCTTAGGCTTACTGCACAATTAAAGTACCCCTTAGGCCAAGGTTTGAGAATATTTTGTAGTTTAGGAATCTGTACAAACATTTCCAACTTATACAATGAAATGGGCAACTTAAAAACAGATATAACGAGGGCAAATTAATATATAGGTACTCGTAGTTCATACACATTTTCTGGCTTGTAACTGATACAATATGAAAATAATGAAATATATTGCTTTCCTTTACAGCAAACAACAAAACGTGATGTTTAACTGGTATTTGGTTTAGGTTATTTTTGAATGTGTTGATATATTGGTTCAACTTCCTGGTTAAAGCTTTTTGACCCTCATTTACTAGAAGGAGCTTGCATGCTGACACAAACTGAACGCATATTATTTCCTCTGCACTTATTTTACATGTCTGTAATCAGTTTCTAGTTGAAGGAAAACTAACAAGTGCTATGGAGGAAACAGAGCCTTTTCTGACCCAAAAACATGCTTTCAAAAATACAGAAATACTAAATTTGCCTATTTGGGTGTTTTTATCCCTGTCCCCTATACTTTCAGAACCCTTTTCTGTCATTTTTCAGGTGCCAGGTTCTGCTAAGTGGGAAAAGAATTTATTTGATTCTGTATTTGGCTCTTTAGAAGTCTTTTTAAAGCCATAATTGCCAAAGTGAGCTCAAGAATGAATAAGTGTAGACTCCCAACAACGTATATTTTCTTAAAGTTTCACATTAAAGACCCACATATTTAAGACACAGAGGTTGTTTGTCTTGCATGTTACACAGAGCAAGGCCTTTTTTGAATGTCTATTTCATATGCTGGTTTTTATTTGTTCCCATGGCATACACACACTGACGGCCAAGAGCAGAAATTACTGCAGTTCTCTCAGACTCAGAGTTCCCTCCCTATGCCAGTAACTACTGTATTACTTTGCTTCACTAGTTCATTCTGTAACCAAATTCCTCTATCAAGAGAAAGTGATCTCCCTGGAAAAATAGTAAGATGTGGATAAACACCACCTATTCAAGCTTTTGATTATTTCAAGACTAGGTTCTTAAACGTAGCTTTATTTTGACCTTAGTCTCAGTGTATAAAAATTCCATAGACAGACTTTAACTTCACAAATTGGAATAAACTTGCTTCCCCCTCCCCACCACCCTCAATCCAAGGAACTGCCACTAAGTAGTTTCAGGTGCAACTCTGATGTAAAGTAATTGCACATTCACATTCTCTTTCTTTGTCCATGCTACACAGAGAAGTGATAAAAGTTTTTGATTTCAAGTAGAACCGGTAAGAAAAAAAAAGAAAAATCTTACTAGTACCAAGAAAAATTGCATATATAATTGGATTGTCAACACTACACACTTTCCAGAAGGAAAGATGCGCCACTGAAGATTTCTCCTCCTTAAAAAGTATTAAACACTTTCACCTACTTGTCTGAGCCCAGTTTGGCATAAGAATATCTTGCCTGAGCTCAGGATTTGTGACAGCACCAGAAAAACAAATCCTTGTGAGACAACCACGGATACTGAGACCACATAAAGGAGATAAAGGCACATTCAAACTTCCCTCATGAACACTTGTTAGGAATCACTTCAGACTGCAATTCCCCTTGAAAAACCTTTCCCTAGTTTCCCTGTCCACATCCTTTAAAAGCCCAAAACTCCTCTCTGTGACAAACAGGTGCATTCCACACGCACAGTTTCCCAAAACGCAAGGGCAGTTAGGTGAAGAGAAGAGCCTGGGGGCAAGGGAGCAGAGACTGGGCTTACCCAGGGAGGTTCTCCCAAACACACACAGCAGCAGCCTTACCCGAGTGTGAAGCCAGAGCCTTTAAAACCGCAAACTTCAACTTTCTCCAAGAAGAAAAGAAACCTTCCCCTCCCCTGCTCCCAGCACCCACACAGGTACTCCGGCAGCAGGGCAGGGCCCTGAGGGAAGCTAACAGGAACACCTACCTGAGTGCACCAGCTCTTCACGGGACACTGCCTGGACACCCTCCACAAAGAGTTTGCTGCTGGCTGGAAACTGGTCTGGTACAGCTCCTGCCGGGGCCTGAGGATGGACTGAGCCCCGGCGCAGTCCCTCAAGTTCCCAGTGCGGCCCCTCAGGTCTCAGGTGCATCCACTCAGTTTCCAGGTGCAGCCCATCAGTTCCCAAGCGCAGCCCATCAGGCCCGAGGTGCCGCCCCTCAGTTCCCCGTGCCATCCCTCAGATCCCAGGTGCATCCACTCAGGTCCCTCTGCACCCCTCAGTTCCCCAGTGCAGCCCATCAGGCCCGAGCTGCATCCATTCAGCTCCCCGTGCCACCCCTCAGTTCCCCGTGCCGCCCCTCAGATCCCAGGTGCCACCCTCAGGTCCCAAGTGCCGTCCTTCAATTCCCCGTGCCACCCCTCAGATCCCAGCGCCGCCTCTCAGATCCCAGGTGCCACCCTCAGGTCCCAAGTGCCGTCCTTCAATTCCCCGTGCCACCCCTCAGATCCCAGCGCCGCCTCTCAGATCCCAGGTGCCACCCTCAGGTCCCAAGTGCCGTCCTTCAATTCCCCGTGCGACCCCTCATATCCCAGTGCCGCCTCTCAGCTCCCCGTGCTGCCCCTCAGATGCCAGGTGCAGCCCCTCAGCTCCCCGTGCCGCCCCTCAGATCCCAGGTGCCACCCTCAGTTCCTCGTGCCGCCCCTCAGCCCAGGCAGCCTCAGCCCGGGCCATGGCACGTTGCAACCCTCTGCCGCAGCTCCTTCAGGCTCTTTGCACGGGCACGAGGTCTCAGGGGTTCCTCCATGAGCCACAGCAGGTATTCCCAGTGGGTGCTGGTGAGGCTTTCCCAGGCATCGCTCTCAGTGCTGGGCTCATGGCAGGGCTGTGGATGAGGATCTGTGCTCTGAGATGGCTCCCCAGGCTGGAAGTATCAGGCACCAGGCCCTTGATTGACTACAAAGGTATTTTTTTATATCTTAAAGACAATTAGAAAACCTAATATCTTCTATACTGCAAACTGCTTACTGCCACATCCCTGCTTGTGCTCCACCTGGTCTTGCCAGGAGCAGTTGTTCTCGTAGTAGCCAGCTAACGAGTAAGCTTTTTTACAATGGGAGTTCACTCCTGATATTAAACAGCAAAACCAAATTACATTGTGCATTAACCTACGGCATAGTGAGTTGTTAAAAGTTTTCAGAGTACTTTCTGATTCGTGAACATAATTCTATAATTTTGCCTCCTGAAACCATGCCTATGAGGGAGGCTTTTTTGAGTGGCGTGATCAATCTTTTGAGTTACACTAATTCTTAATTATGTCTGTAAAGAATCTGCATTGTCTAGCAGCTCTGTCCTACTGTGGCTTTAAAAAATATTGATTCCAAATTTCTTGAGCACTGCAAAAATGTTTCTGCATCTAATACTCAGCATCTGTCTAGAAAATAGATCAATCATATGATCACAAACAGCTGTTGCATTAGACTTTTAATCAGCCATGATTTTCAAAGGAGACAAAGAATGTTGGATGTGGTGATGGAAAGTTATTGCAGAGAATGACCTACTTGAGAACTAAAAATCCAGTCTGAGGGACTCAGAGCTTTACTAAGCATTGTAAAAACTCTTCCTGTATACAGACAGTAAAGTTATCTGATAGAAATTGGAATTAAATACACAATGCACACACAAACTAAAGTGTAAAAGGTGCTCCAGGCAGGTATTTTGTTATTAAATGTAAAAAGTATGTACCACTAGCTTGCACATACTGCAAAGAATAAAGTTGCTGCTCTGCAGTCTGTTTTCTCTTCAAGTTTCAAAAATCTCATTAATGAGGGGTTATGAAGCCCTATTGGAGATACCATATCTCTTTGCTTAGAAATCATTGATGTCCAAAAATGGCCAAATTCTCCTCTCAGTAATGTTAATCTCCATTAGCTCTGCTGGATTCAGGAGGTATTACAGGGTAGCTCCTGACTCATTTTCAATAGAATATTCCAACTGGAAATAGTAATATGCCTAACTCTGTGTTATCCATCTGACACAGATGGATAACACCACAAGACTGAAGAAAATAGAGGCTACTTCTAGAATTGCTTTGGGGTTTCTGTTTGGATGTTTTGGGGTTTTTTTAATCCCAAACTCCTGGCATTCAACTATTATAAATAGCTTCATGAAGTACTAGAAAGGATATATAATGCAATATATAAAATACTTAAAATACTTTTAAGTTCAGAGCCGTAAGGCATTCTAGACACATCCACACTGGGAGCATCAGGCATGGTGTTTTCTCCACAGTCAACCTGCATAAGCTTCCCTAGTCTTTGACTTGATCTTGCCTCACCTCCTAACCCCTGCCTGACTTAGATGTTGCCTGCTGACCCCTTTTTTTGTCCAGAAACAGGGGCTGGGTGTCCTGCCATCCTTCTCCTGGACTGCCTGTGCCTGCAGCAGAGGTGAATGTTGCAAAGACTGGTGCAGCTGCTTGGGAGCTGTTGTCTCTGAGTGAGGGAGAAATCCTGGAGCTAAGGTCCATGGGAAAACACTCAGCAGACATAATGTCAATCAGCAAGTGATGCAAACTTCCTGGCAATAGTCAAGAGCTTTTACTTCTGTCAAAGACCTGTTCTTTTGCTTTCCTTCCTCATAGGCCCTCCATAGGGGGAGGGCCTTCCTTCATTTTGGGCAACCCAGGCTGCTTGAGGGATCTCACAGCAGACATTTCTCTTCCTGCCTTTTGCCTCCTTCTCCTGCTGCTTGTTCTTGCTGTGCCCAAAGCAGTTCAAGGTCAAAACACCCTGAATAGTAAAGGCATTTTTTTGAAGAGGGCTTCTGTGAGATGAAAATTGTATAAAATTGTATCCTGCAGCAAAAAATAAGGTTATTCTGTCACACCGTGATTTGTGGATCCATCTAAAAGAATAGCTATGGGATCATGAGGCTCTACAAGCCTGACATTGAAACCAGAAACAGTCACCCATGACAAATGTTATCTAGAAAGTATAGAAGAGGAAAGAGTGGGACCCAGAAATCCTCTACTGTCTATCTAGTTGAGATAACATTAGCAAATTCTTTTTAAGTGGTTAGGGACATACGAGCAGTGGGTCGACTCTGTCTGAGCACCAGGTACCCACCAGCACCACTCAGTCACTCTTCTCCTCATCGGGGCAGGGCAGAGAAAATGTAATGAAAAGTCTCCGTGGTCGAGATACAACAGAGATCGCTCAGCAGTGAGCACTGTGACAGGCAGAACAGACACAACTTGGGGAAATTAAATTCTTAGTAATCGAAATGGAGTAGGATAAGGAGAAATCTTAAAATGGCCTTCCTCCAGCCCTTCCTTATTCCCTTCACTCCTGATTTCTCTACCTCCTCCCTGCCAGCAGTGCAGGAGGATGGGGAACAGAGGCTTCTTTCAGTTCATCACACGTTGTCTTGGCTACTACACCCTCCTCAGGGGGAGGACCCCTCACACTCTCCCCCTGTGCCAGCGTGGGTCCCTTCCATAGGGTGCAGTCCCTTGGGAACAGGCTGCTCCCACGTGGGCCCCAGGGGATTCCAAACTTCCGTCAGCAAATCTGCTCCAGTGTGGCCTCCTCTCCCCACGGTGCCACAGGTCCTGCCAGGAGCCTGCTCCAGTGTGAGCTTTCTGTGAGAGCACAGCCTCTTTTGGGCATCCACCTGCTCTGGTGTGGGGTGCTCTATGGGCTGCAGGCAGATCGCTGCTCCCCGTGGACCTCCCTGGGCTGCAGGGGCACAGCTGCCTCACCACGGGCTGCACCAGGGGCTGCAGGGGAATCTCTGCTCAAGTGCCTGGGGCACCTCCTACTCCTCCTTCCTCACTGACCTCTGTGTCTGCAGAGCTGCTTCTCTCACATGTTCTCACTCCTTTCTCCTCTCTCCATATTCAACTGCACAGTGTTCCCCCTCCCCCTTTCCAAACATATTATCCCAGAGGCACTACCACCATTGCTGATGGGATTGGCCTTGGCCAGCAGCAGATCCATCTTTGCGGCAGCTGGCATTGGCTCCAGAGAAACTTCCAGCACCTTCTCAGGGAAGATACCCCCAAAACACCACTCCACACAGTGGATTGTAATTTAATTTCTGATGCTGTCTCTTCTCCAGAAAAAAACACAGATATAGGTGCTATAGATTCCTTCATATTGCAAACAATCATGTGAAACAGATGGAAAACTTATGGGAATGAATGTTCTTCAGAGATGTTTTCCTGAACAAAGTGCATTTCCAAACAGTTCCCAGAAACAATGTTAATTATTTTCATTATATTACTATTATATTATTATAAATCAGATATATAAAATCAATAAAATCATAAATTAATAAAACCTGTACAATTACGTAAGTGTGGAGTACAGAATGATTGTTTAAAAAAAGCAATAACAAAAAAGCTCACCAGCATTTGTTCAAGGCTGATTACCATGGAGCTGACATACCTGATCTCCTTGGCTGGCAGAGTTCTGCTGCCAGCATCAATGATTGACAGAGCACTTTCTAGAAAAAACACTTCATGCGTTTCAGATGTGAGCTGAACTTCCGTTTTCAAAGTCTGAGTTACACCATTTTCACCTGCCTTGACGCTCTGCTTTGTGAATGGGTCAGTTCTTTATAATTACCATAAAAACACTTTTTTAAGGTACGAGAAAATGTTTTTCACTGTTCAGTATCATGAATTAGTCTCACATTTTTGGATGCCATAAGTACAGCTAGGAGTGGGATTGCTTGATGAAAAGAAAGGAGCCAAACTAAGTGTCACTTTAAGCTTTTCATGATAAATATTGCCAATAATAAGCCAATAGGTAAAACAAACATCCTTGAATCCTGTCTCAGTGTTTAGCATCAAAAGTTTTACCTTTTCTCCTCCACTCCTACTTAAAGTTCAGCAAGATGAAAGGACTGAATGTTTTACTAGCAAGATACCTAGAAGTTATTAAAATATTAAAATACACAAATAGCTGTTTTCCTTTACGTCATATGCTTAGATGTTCTACCACTGCAGATGATTAGGCACTGACTATAAGAAGAGATTAGTGAAGTTGAAGACCAAAATTCGTGAAAGTCATGCTTAATTCCTATTTCTGCTCCTCAAAGCAGCCCTACTGAAATAGAAAAGTAATTTCCTCAGGCATCAGTCACATTCAGGAAATAAAATCCTATCAAGTCTTTGGTTCCTTTGCAGTAAAAGAACCAGGTTCATAAATTAAAAGAAATATAGCACTCAGAAAATAAAAGTGGTAAGAGAGCTTGTGTGTTTTTTCCCAGTGCAATTATAATTCTTCTAAAACATATCAAAAGAAAAGCAAATAAAGGAAGATAGGAATTGCCATAACAAACCAGATCCAAGATGCAGTGTCAAAGACGAATGCTTGACACAGAAAGTAAAAAGTTCTGCACTAGGAAACTGTGAGGTGGTCTTTCCACTCTCATCATTCCTGGTTCCTTTTCTTAAATCAAATCACTTGATTTGGACCCCATTGTGCCATTTATGTGTTCTCTGCTAATGGCAATTACTCTGAAATGTGTATCCTGAATGTTCTTCACTTCTGGCTGCAGTTCCCACTTCCACTTAAGCCTCTATATTCAGCAAGAAATTAGAAGTGCTTTTATAGCTGTTAGTACTCACTAATAGTCATCTTGGAAATTTGTTACACCTGGGTTGCCAACACTATGAAACACATGTCTCTGACAGCCTCTTAATTTAGGCGTGTTCTCAAGAAAAGCATGTTCTTACAGATCTTTCCCTCTCCACGGTTACTGCCTGCCCACATTAATGATATGAATCAGCACTCCTGTTAACATGTCCCCCCATTAGTGCGGCTTCTCATAAAAATGTTTGGGTTGTTCTTTTTCTGGGTTGTTCTTTTTTTTCCCCCTTTAGGTAACATGGGATTTTTACAGCACATTTTGCACAGAAAACTGCAGACAATATCTGCTCCTTTCTGAGTAACCTAAATCTTACCTTGTATTTCTCCAGGGATTCCTAGTTGAGATCTTCAGTCTTGGATTTTTATTCCATTAACTGAATTGAAACAGACATGTAAATTTAATGGATAGCTCTGAAAGTCCTAATTCCTATTCTGTACCCACTCTGCCAAACTACAGCAGCATCTGGCCCTAAGCACTTTGTAATGCAGCAGCAGCAGCTGCATGTCGTATATAGCTATACAGAAATCTCACCTGTGAAAACAGACTTTGTTGTAGGATCAAGCAGGAACTGTACAGTGTGGAGGATGCAGGAGATTAGCCTAGCAGAGCAGTGCGGCCCTACTGATCCCATCAGTTATAGGTATTTATGTGTATATAAAATACTTTCTTGTACTCACATTTTTGTCCTGCTTCCTCTTTGATTCTCACAAAAACAAGCCACATAACAGTGTGGGTTTTTTTTTTTCTAAAAAGCTTGCTTGTTTCCCAGTTACTGAAGATTTACCTCTAGTTCAAAGTATTATATTCCTCACTTTCCAAATAGCCTTTTTGTCTTATTTCCCAGTGACTTGCCCAGAATCACACCGAAGACAAGGGCAGAGGAGAGAGCTGAGTCCTCCACCAGTGTTCCCTGGGGGACAGATAACTCTCCAGGTCAGCCCTTGCTCATAGCTGGGGTTACTGTGACTGGCAATAACAGCTCATATACACAAGAACCCCATTAGATGAAAGGCTCACGTTACCTGGAAAGGTCTTAACAACATATTAGGTTCCCAAATTCCTTTCTCCTGGAAGCTAATGAATGTGAGTTTATATCCTTAACTATTACTTAGCTATGTAGACTTCAGGAATAAAATATAGGCGTACTGTTTCCCAAACATTCATTTAAAGGGTTCTACAAAGTAAAATTGAATTATTATAGATTAGTGAGTGTAAGGATTAATCTTGGAGATCTCTGACACTTTAATGCATATCTATGTGCTCCTACTTCTACTTCCATTCTTAATAGATGTACTTGCATATGAGACGGGAAAAGGAACTGCTTTCCTACAACTTAACCTTTTTTGCTGAATTCATAGAGAATGGTTTTTCAAGCAGGATACTCACACTCTTCCCTCTCTTGAATCTGCACCAAGAAGGAAAAGCATATGAGCAAACCTGTTTTAGATACAGCCTTCTGCATATGTCATTGAGACAACTGATCTAATAAACAGTGTGATCTGGCACCATTTAAGTCAGTACAATTTTCTCAGCACTGACAGCACTTCCGTATTGCTCCAAATAAACTGGCTCAGGTACCAGGCTCTATAGCTGCTCTGTCTGTGCAGTCTGCCCAGGCAAAATCTGTCCTGCCTCTCAGCCAGGCTAATTAATTCTGATGAGACTGCTGGTATAGCATTGCTGCACTGCATCTGATTCCTGAGCTCCAAGTGCACCGGCTCGGCATTGGCCGGGGAGCTCCTGTGCTGTGCTCTGCCGCAGGACTGTCAGATACTGCATCTCACATTTCACATACAATGTACTCAGACTCTTAATAACATTCAAGATTTTGGCATTTTTGCTCGAGTCAGATGGGAAATAAAAAGAAACTGCAAATCAGTGGGTGACTCATCACTTCCCCTTTCCTGTGAAAGAGTTAACATCAGGTACATCCAGGAGGCCATGAAGGGTTTGGCACCAACACTGTGTTCTCCTCATCCACGGCAACAAAGATTACATAAATACTTATTTATGTAAAAAATTTGCTTTAGTAGTACATTCTTGATATTTTTTAAATTTGGGGGTAAATGTTAGTGAAGTTTAGTGCTCATAAAAATGAGAGATTAATCCTGGCCAGAACAAGGCTTGGTGCAAGTGGACTCTGAGTAAACTCCCACATGTCTCTGTCAATGTGCCTCAGTTGGGAGCAGCAGTGAAATGTGGCTACTGTCCCAGTGCTCAACCTCTCCCGAGGGGAGAAAGCCAAATCTGCTGAAAAGCTCACTGGTTCGCTTGATTGCAAATAGGTTTCAAGCCCACCAGTACAGCACATTTAATTACACTTGCCTGGTTTTGAAACTGTAACAGGTACTTGTGTGTCCTCCAACTATGCTGATGTAATTGGCTCTATCCAAAAATAAACCATGAGGCACCAGAAGTTGTATCTGTTATGGTGGGGTTTGGGATTTTTTTAATTACATGTAAATTTTTAGTCCACTGGCCTCGATGTAACAGAAGCTACTTCTAAGAGCAAATTCTGGTTGCCTCTTGCTTTGATCTTTTACAGGCACAAAAAATAATCCCAGGGAGCAACTAATGCAGAGGAAGAGACCACTGAAAAAGAAACAGGTGTATGGCTCTAAAAACCAGTATAAGCAGGTCAATAGGAATTTCCCACTGGCTGTTCAAATTGCATGCCTTTTTGCCAGGTAACCAGGGCTAACCACATAGAGCTTCCCCCACTGTGTACTGCTGGCAAGCAATCTTATCTATGAACCAAATTAGCAGGAGAGCATATTCTTAGATTGCCTTTGGCCAAGGACCAATTTAACAGTGGGCTCCAGGTAAAACTTGAAATAGATTACTTTTACCTTTTTTTTTCCTTAAAGAAGCAGAATATGAATGTTAACAGAGTCCACAACAAGTGGTCCCAGATCTGTTCTCCACTTACAGAGCAGCAGAATCCAATAACTGAATTGTTTCAAGGCAAGTAGTGTGCCAAATGCACATTTTTATGTGGATGACCTGTTTTCACCTTAGTTTTGGGGAGAAGAAAGAACTTACTAAAGAAGGGAAACTTCCTGCATAGAGGCAGTATTTGTGAGTATCAGTTTCTCGGGTACCGAGGAGAAAAATATGTTGAATATAATCTATTCATACTTGCTTCTCTTATTCAAATCCCAACTTACTGCACAGCAAAATCATTGGAAATGATCCCACTAATTTCAGCTGATATAGGACAGAGTCAGAAGTCTTCAGGCTCAGAAGAATGCTGTGATCATATTGACATCACTGGACACTTCTAAGCAATATTGCAAAAGCAGTTTGTCCATGGAACTGCTTTCCCCATGCTCACAATGTGCTTTATGGAGCAAAAACCCACACTGGGAAAACGCAGAGAAGGCTATAACTCAGGGAATTGCTTACGCACTATCCTGTTGGGTCAAAAATTTTGTTTTTCAAGAGAATGTGAAATGCATTGGGTTTAAAAAGCTCTCACTTATATAACAGTTGCCAAAGGGCAGCCTATTCATTAGCCAAGACATAAAAGTAAAAAGGCTGCTCCAAGGCCTTGAGGCAGCACAGTTTCTTGAGCTGTGCTTTATAACAGCTGCCCTCCAAAGTCTGGTTAACGTCATCTAAAATGCTCTTTAACAGAGGACTAGGATGACACACTTACTGTCACAGCATCCCCTCTTTGGACAGAAAGAAACATCTTCTGTTTCCAGAGCTCTCCTTTCCAGTGCTGAACTCTGACATACTGGGTTTGTCCTTTACCTCAAAGTATTCACAGCAGGAAAATTTGCTCTTTTCTTCTTTGATATAACCTTCTGCTCTCCTGAGTCCTTGATAAACAATGGATGCTCAGATATTTATTGTAGCATGTACTGCTGGCCCTGCACAGTTCGGTCCTCTGTGAAGAGGCTGCTTTGATCTTTTGAGGATCAGGGGCAGCCTTACAGAGTATTTATGCTTCAGTTTTACAGGACAGCAAGTAGGGAACCAGTTCGAGGGAGCAAAGGCAGAGAGTGTATTCCTTCCTATCAGATGATCTTATTAATTTGCCATAGAAATAATTAGTGCATGCTGCAATTTTTTCCTTAAATGCTGCTATAAAATTATATAATTGGCTAAAAAAAGAGAACTATTCCTCTCTAAATCTGGTGTGTCTTTTTTCAGCCTAGAAGCCCAGCAGAACAGCTGGACACCTGCATTTATTTCTTGCATACAGCCTGCTACCCTGCCACGGAGGCATATCCTGTTCTCGTTCCTGGGCTGGGTTACCCAGGCTACCTTCTAACTGCCCTTTACATGTGATCTCAGCTTGTGAACCACTTCAGAGGAGCCATCAGCACACAGTTGTAGCTGTTCAGAGCAGTTACCATCACATGGTCACTCGGTTGTGTTTGTGATGTCTCTCAGCCAAGAGTGTCAGGTTGCAGGGGAAAGTACTGGCTAGGATGTCTACTGTAGATGAAGGTCTTGCCAAGGAAACCAGAATAAACCTTATAAAAATATTCTCTCCTTCCTATTTATCTTAGATTTCTGAAGTTATAACTACTTAATTTATCAAACTTGATTTATTTAAGTATTTACCTTGGATGCTGTTATACTTGATGGTTTGAGCAAAGAAATAACTGATTCATAATGACAGTTGGATGCAAAAACTCACAGCAACAGGAATTAAACCAAACAAACTCCTGATTTGTTTATATTTTTAGCTACTAGCAAAGCTTAAATAGAGGGCTAGATGCAATTTTTTAAAAAACGCAACGCAGGAAAGAACTAAAGCAAAACAAAAAATCCACAAACATTCAGAAAGCCATACCCACCTGCTCCATCCAGACACTCTGGAGGAGAAAAGGGAGAAGAGATTGAACTGGCTGCTAATGGCATTCATCTGATGCCTCCAGAGCATTTCTTTGTGAGTGTGGGGCCACCTCAGTTCAAGCTGCCTTTCTCGTTCTCCCACAGTGCCTCCTGCCAGGAGCATCCTGCCATGCAGCTGGCACCACTGCTGGCCCCAGGACAGCTCTGCTTGTTTGAGGAAGCTGCTCACTAGGAGGAGGTGCCTACAGGAAGACTGTGAAATGTATGTACCAAAGATGACATTTACAAGTACAAGCAACCTTGTAAATGGGTCCTGATGTCCTCAAAACCAATCTAGATTCATGGTGTTCAGCTGCTGACAAGCAGTTTGATTTTCAGAGCTATTGCCATGACAGCAGAACAGACTTTTCCCGTATGAACAGGGCTGAGACCACGATTCCACACATGTTGTCAGTTTATAGCTGTGCCTCTCAACTCTGTATCAAACTAGAACAGTGGCCTAGGCTTCAAGGCCTTTAAAACTCAAAACAGATTAAGACCAAAACTTACTGTAGCCCAGACTTAACCACCTGCTTGTAGTGTAGCCTGTCATGAGTTGTGATGCTGTCTGGGTATATACATATGTTGGGACAAGAAACCTCTTCCTCCCTGCTTGGGCATAATGAGGAAAAAAAGGAGAACTGGTATCCCAACTCTCCCATTTCTCAACTAAAAAAGGGGGAAACAGCTGTCTCAGAAAACAGCAGCATTTATAAAGCACATTATATCTTTGTGCTTCAACAAAAGATCATAAAATGAGATGAGATGCTTTTTAATGCATTTCTGTGCAGCAGTGCACAGTTCATGACTTTAGAATTTTGAATTAGGAATTGAAAATTAGCAAGCCTGAAGCTGTAGCTCTCACAAAACCCCATCAGAATGCTGTTACTGCATGATAGAAATGCAGAGAACAAGATATCTCCTTTGTGGCTATTTCTTCCCTATCTTGTCTAAGATGAACTTTCAGAATAAAACCTCAGCTAACCAGATGATAGAAGCAAATGACGCAGATGTAGCTCCGAGTGGAAATGGGCCTTGAATGAAAATATCCACAAGCATAATATCTGTAAGCCAATAAATTCAGCTGACTTGCTTCTTTCTCACCTCTACCTGCACAGGTAATCCCAAACTAATATTTTTTCCTCAATAAAATTTGGAGTTTTAGTCCAAATATTCACTTGGTACCTGTGGCATTGATTTTACAGGAATCAGTAGTTTTTCTGTCATCTACACATACAAGACCTAAAATATCAGCACTCTTCAGAAGCAGTAAAGCAGGGACCATGGAATTGTGCACTGTGCCACAACTGAGGCTGGTCACTGTCACAGCCCTGCTTGAGCACAGTGAGACTGTGTCCGTGCAGGGCTGTCCCCCTCCTGCTTTGCCCTTGAGCTGGCAGGGCAGACAGCTCTCACTGCTTCCTGGCACCCAGGATGGGGGGAAAGGGACAGGGAGCATGGGGACAGGGCTGGGCTGGGAGGTGGAAACAGAAGGCTGTTGTGGAAAGCAGACAGCTCCACAAGTAAATGAAACGCTGGAGCTTCCAAATCAGAAGAAAACCTAGAAAGCTGATAAAATTATTCAGATAGGAGGAGATCACAGTTCAGTAACTGAGAAAAATCTACAGAAGGAAGTGTCAGAGACTTCAACAAATTAGACTGTGAAGATGAGAGCAGGCAACTGTGAGCCTTGTCTGCCCTGCACTGCCACAGAAAGAGTTTTTCCACTGTGTGTGGAGCACAGTAAGATTTTACTTGATAGTGGAAATGCCTTGCTCTCTTTGAAAGAAGACATAACTCTTTATGGAATAATTTACTAATGCCATTTAAGAAATTGAATTCCTGTTGTGTGAGAATTTTATTTATGCTAAATCAATATACGAAGTCAGAATTTCATCTTACTGCTGAATAGAAATTATATTAAGAAAGCAGCCTAGAAAAAGGAAACACTTAATGACACTGAACTGTTTTAGTCTTCAAGTGGTTTCAGTGACATAATGATAAATTAAAAATAATATATTTAAGTATTTCAGAAAATAATAGGAGTAAAAGGAACTATAGTGCTAAACATAGAACAAGATACTGTTATTCTCAAAATGACATACTAACATTACTAAAATAGGATTAAAATTATTCATTATTCTTCAAGGAAAAATATTCAAAATTGACATTTCTTAACAAATGTCTGCATTTGGCAAGAACACTGTCTTCCAGTGGTAACTTTCTATCGTCATTTTTTTACCATTTTTCTCTGCAGTTGAAGAACACACACACTGACTTCTATTGCAACATCAGGAGAGCTGACAAATAGGTATTTGGTAGCCTCTGACACCAGTGCTGATTTAGTCTGTGACAACAGGAGTGCTCTGTAGCCATGCAGTCTCCTGCATCTCACCTATAACTTACTTTTTGCAAATTCATCTCTGAAAACCACTGTTATAAAGACCACCAGGTGCACTGCCCCACAAAAAAAAGTTAGTACATGATCACCATACCATCCCTGTTTCTCCAATTTTCCTTCCTTTAAGCCAAGCAGCTGCCAAACCAGCAGCTCATGGATTTCTGGCTGGGGATGGAGTCTCACACTTGAGGCGATGAGGGATGCATGCACACACACACGCACACGCTCTGCGTCTGCACTGGAGCTTGGTCCTGGGGAGACACAACCTCTGCAGTGCTGCATAGATAAATGCCAGCTTCATTACCTCAAACGGCTCCGTGTTACTGAAATGGAGCAAGCTGGATGCACCGCAGGAGACTCGGAAGTGAGCAAAAGGCGTTTGAAGGGTTTCAGCACAGCCTGCCGGGAAGCTCTGAAAATACACAAGGGTCTCCCCAAGGACTCACTGGAGCACTGACATGTGCAAGCTCTGACTCCCAGCTGACTGCCAGGCAAGGTCAGGCTATCAGGAGGGTTCATCTCCGACAGCAAAAATTTGAATCTGAGTGCTGAAACTGATCCAAAATAAACTTCCTTTTATTTTTCCCTCTGTGTGTCAGGCAGTCACACTTACGGCTATATTAGTACTGCCTGCCGTGGCACTACACAGATGTGGGATTGAAGAGACACCCAGCTGTAAATAGATCTATGCCTATTCCTCTGAAAAAGATTTATTACCTTAATTTTAGAAAGTTTAGTAACATTATGCATTGCTGATGCTGGCAACCCTGAGTCTGAGGACATAACTATTTAAAGCTAAAACTATTTAAAGCTATATTTTACTATAACTTGTAGTAAGTATCCTTCCTAAATAATTTTTGATCACTATAAATAAGATTTTTGAGCATCAACTTGCACAGTACTTTTGTAGTCATGATCCTTTCTTTTGCATGGAAAAGACAGACTGACTTAGGCTTTTGTATAAAATTTTCTCTGTTGCTGTACCTTTCAAATAATTGGATTATATTTATCCAAAGACTTCAGGTTTTTCTGAAACAGAGCTGATGTACATAGAAATGTTCTGTATTCTGTAACTGAAACTTCCTTTTCTTCTGTTGTAGTTTTCCCTAGTCCAAAACCAGCACGTTAGTTCTTGGCAAACAGTTGCTTTACATATGGAAAAATAGCTGTGGTACAGCTGTGTAGAGCCCTCAGGGAATTTCTGATTTTCTTTTAGAGGCAATCTGTAGAATGTACCATGTACTGGGCCTTTACAAAAGCAAGATTCCTTGTCAAAGAGATAAGCATTGGTGCTGGAGGGTTTTTTTGAGGAATGTTAAATAAAAGATACAACTTCTTGCTTAATGAAACACCTGTCTGGAGCCACCACGACTCACTTTACTTTCTTTCCTATCTCACACAAACAAACAGCTCAGGATGGTAGTATTTTTCTTCCCTTTGTAACTCGTAGCTTCAGCACTTTCTGTGGCTCAGACCCACTGCCCAGTGCAGTTTGTGCCTCTCATCCCAGATTTCACGCAGCTTTCCTGGCTTGCAGCAAAGCCCAGAACACACTGCCTGCCTCACTCCCCCAGCAGCCCTCCCGCACAGGAGGTGTCCTCGAGGTAACAGGGAGCACAGGGACAGGTGGGGACCCTCCAGGCCTGTCCAGACCCTTGGCTCTTGCATGTGGCCACCAGGTTCCCCCAGCCCATCCGCTGGGGGCAAGGGACAGAATGCCCTCCCTTTCCCAGTGGGAGTGAGCTCAGTGCCACTGCAGCATGTGCTCCAGCAGCACCAGCTGGCTCAGAAGTGGAGAGAGTGAGTTCATGGACACTGTCTGCACGTGTGTGGGGCAAAGGAGCAGGCACAACCACTTCCTGCAGGAGCACAAATCCAGCCCTGGGAGCTGGGGTGTGGGAGAGCAGCAGGGCTTCTGCCGTCTCCCAGAACCTCGACTGCCAGGGCTCTGTGTGCTGGCCATGTTTTGTGTTGCATCATAATGTACAGCCTGAAAAGGTTTAATATAACTGCCTTGTTCATCACGAGAAACAGGAAAAAACTAAACAAAAGCACACACTCACAGTCCACTCCTCACTGCAGTTACCTGACTGAGCAGAAGCTTGTGTAGACTCTGGGATCCTTCCTCTCCCCCGTCTTCCCACACCAGATTCCACTAACACAGCACTGTAATTTTTACATACCCACTTTTATGTCAGCATCTACCCAGAAAATTGTGGGAGAAATCCAGTTCCTCTGGTTGCATAAGCACTTGATTACCATCATTTGTTGCTCAAAGTCCTCTCTCAGCTCACCTGTTGCTTAGGTGTTTTTATCCTGGACTTCAGATTCTAAACCATTCTCCAAGAGTGCTTTGCTCAGCTTGAGGCAGTGGTTAGCACGTTTTCTGTGGTTTAGCTGTACTTGATGAGATAAACATTTTTCATCTTACTTCGAGACTGTTTCTCAACTTTCAGGCTATGCAAAGCCAATGTGCTACACTATTGTTCTTGCCCTGACAGAGCCAAAGCAGTTCCTAGCAAAGCTTTCTGGCTTGGGCTTCGTGTCTCACCTGTAAAATGTTTCACATGTTCCTGGGGAATGTGAGATTAATCCTACATGTGGATAAACCAAGTGACTGTGGAGCACCCAGTATAAGGACCACTTTCTACAAGCTCTGTGTCACCACCTTATGGATGTTCAGAAAAGAGAGGCCAATACAGAAGGCAAAAAAGTATCCCTGGCACAACGTGGAGAGTTCCTGGAAGCAATGAGAGCTTCTAAACTGTGTTAACATAGGCTCCTTCAATCATTGTACTGGGATTTAATGAGGTTTAATTCTACAATATGTTCTTTAATTTGAAAATAATTAAAATCCAAGATTTCAGTTTATATCCTTATGACTGTAAGGAACTTTACTGCAAAAGTGGTTCATGCTGGGCACATGAGGGCAGTTTCAGTGTAAAGCTCCATTTTTTTAATAATGAAGATATGCATGAAGGAAAATTTAACAGAGTTAAGGACTTCTCTTTCAAAGTACATGCACAAATCAAGAGTTAACTTGCCATTCTTCTCTTTTTAAAAATACCAGGAAAAGAGCATCGAAATAATTCTAGAAAATAATAAAACAAATCAAAATCACGCAAGGTTTATACAGCCTAGATGCTGCAGGAGCCCAAAAACCATAGGAACCTTTTTTCAAGGAACTCAAATATATGATTGCCCTCAGATTTAAAAAAGAAAAGTTTGGTGTAATTTTTGATTTGGGAAACGCTTTCAGTTATTTTTAAAAGTGTGACTAGTCTCTATCTCCACAGCCTTACATTGGACAGCAGCACTCATCTCTTAGTTTTTCTATGTGAAAAAGAGGCTTTACAGTTGGCAAATCTTAAACAAAGGAAAATAAATTAATTGTTCTGTGACATGCAATGAACACCAGTGAACTAATCTGCAGCCAAGGGTCTTTATACTTTTGATCGTCAAGGTATGATAAATCTGCAATTTTGTTTTTAGTTCCTCTAAAACTAGCCAACAGATTTTGAGCCTACAATATATTTTAGATTATCTTCTCATGTAGTCCCTAGAGCTTTCCTTCCACACATGACCCCTTCAGCTTTGTTACTTTATCACCTAACACAACTCCTTGCTGAAAAGGGAGTTCAGCTGACAGCCAAGGGGAATTCCCCTGCTCTGTGTCTGCTTGCTGCCACTTCCTGAAGCAAGACTGCCAGCAAGCACTTGTCTGAGCTGATAATTGTGAATGATATATTTGATCTAGGCTAACAGCACAATTAAATCAGGGTTTTAACCAAGTGTGACTGTACATGTTGTTTAGACAGCTCTCTAAGTGATTTCAATTATGTTTTGTAATGAGAAATTAGGATTAAGCAGTGATAAACTTGGAGCACTGAATCTGTTGTGTGACTGTTCCTCTGACAGCTTCAAGCAAAATAAAATGAAGCCTTTCCTCTGTTCTGAGAGAGTCATGACACTTACCTGGGTACACAAATGATGCGTCTTCCTACTGACATTTGTAAATTTTATATACATTTAGAAGTAAATTATCAGTTTGCATAGTACTAGAGAACAAAATAATTTTCATCTTGTAAACTATTAATTACCTTTTTATTTGTTCTGAAAACAGTAGGCTAAAATCCAGCAAGAAATAGTAAAAATATCAAAATTGTAACATACAAAACATTATGAAAAAATACTGTACCAATTAAAATCTACAAGTAAAATTATCAAAGTATTTTCCAATTCTGTAAAGAAGTTGGAGGCAGTCATGGAAGGAGTCCTTTAAATAAAAGTAAGCATAAGAAATAGATGTGCAAGCACTCAGTATTTTAAGCTCTAAGAGTAAACAGGATGTGTTTTCCACCAGAACTGTTACAATGAGTCAAACTCGATCTCTAAACTCCTATAGGAGTATCACATTAATATATGTGGAGCAATAAGGACACCTTGAGGATAGTTAGAAAAATGCAAAAATTTCTATTCTGCATTGATATGGGAGGATTTACACACTCTTTGTAAGTCTGAATTCCTTGGAATTGCCACATGATGTAAATTATAAGCTCTTAAAACTGTTTGGCAAAGTCTCACAAGTCCCAAGAGTATTATTAATGCTCTCAGTAGTCCTGAAATACTAGAATATATGCTTACCAATAGGTTCACTTACTTGCTAGTAGTTTTGAGGACAGACCTGTTCTTGCAACTCAATAATCTTGTTCTGAGTTGCTTTTTTCCTTGTTACAGAAATAAAAAATTTTGCTTCACACTCCTCAGCATACTATTAACTGTACATGTTTTTAAAAGGAAAAGTATAAAAATAGTGAAGGTTTCTGAAGAAGTATAAAATGCAAACCTTACAAAAATTAAATTTCCACAGTTCTTTGTCACTCTCTACAAGTTTCAAGTATTCCTTTAAATTTGTACCTTTCAAAAACCAAAATAACTAAACATTTTCAAAAAAATTTAAAAAGTGGGAAGAGGAAGAAATCTTATACCTCTCATCTTGCTTAAGATTTTTTGCATGTGAAAAAGCACTTTTTTTTAGTCTAGCTCTAAGTTAGAACTGCAGTTGTGGGGCCATTTGTAGAGCTTTCTGTTCCCTTAGTGCTATCTGCAGACTTAGAACCATCACATATTTCAGGTGCCTCAATTTCCTCTGGCCGTGGTGGGGCAGGATCAGTTGTGATCAAATCAGTTTCCTGATCTGATTTTCCTACTTCACTGCAAAATTCAACTTTATCTTCCTGATGGCTGTTCTTCTTTATTTGCCCATTCTGTGCAGGGTAGGTACTGGCAATGGTGTCATACAGAAATTGGTATTGTTCCTTAAAAATAAAGAGAAGAAGTTAGTGTTAATGGAACGCTCAGAGTCCAAGAATTAATCCATTCTTTCTTTCTTCTCTTACATTTTAGAAATGTAGCAATGTAGTTGGACAAGTAAGACTGCATATGAAGCAGCTTCCACAGTTTTTGGCTCCTATGGTTTATTCTGACTTCATGTGTACATATCATCTCTGAAACTGTCTGCATCAGATATTCCAAGTTGTCACTCAGTGCCCTTTTGGTTCACAAAGCACCAAAAATATGGTTTTTGGAGTACCTGAGTTGTAAACAACACATACTGTACGGAGTCTGGAAGGTCAGGTAATAACCTGCCCATATCGATGACACGCAGGTCTGGCTTGTGGTAACTGCACAGTGTGTGCCACAGCTCCTCTGGAGTGACTAAACAAAACAGTCAGTGGCTTCCAGCCTGCAAATGGACTTCATCCCCCAGCTGCACAAGGGACACTGCATGCACATCATGAACCAACTGCAGGAACAGCAATTTATGCAATGTGCCAAAGGCAGTACAGAATTGCAGCTCTGGGTATCTCAGACTCCTTCATTCCTATCAGCAAGGGCCAATGCCCAAATGGTGATGAGTTTGAATGTTCTCATTAGAATCAGCACTCCCTATAAAGAAATCATGCCCAAGTAAGTAATCTCTCTTTTTTTCTTCTGTTAATTTCTGAGATTTACTTACAAAGGTGGAGACCATTCCCAGCCTGGTGCGACGAAGCGATTTTACTACCTGGAAAACATCTATTACTTCTTCTACTTCTGCACTTTCCAAAAGGGTCATTAAAGCACAAAATACACCAGTCTGCTGTGATCCATCCCTAGAAGATGATGCAAAATGTACATGTAAATTTACAAAGTAAAATCAGAAGTCTTCTGACTAAATGTTAGACATATTTTTAAAACTTCATACTGAATTATATTTCCACAGCATTTTTCACTGGACTGAAATTGTCACAAGTATATGTGTAGGATTCACACAGGACATAGTTTATCTAGAGACTACCTGGACCTGAAGTACCACTTAAGGGGAAGAGGGAAATTCAAAATTTCAGACTTACAGTCTCAACTATTGTTAGTAGGATTATCTTCTGGTTTAGATGGCATGCAAGGCTATTCCTGGAAATGGTCCTAGAAAAATGCACTTGTATCCTGGAGTGAGAGATGATCCTAAAAACTCTACTGGATGTTCACTAGTGCACCCTGCAAGTGCACTCTGACCTAGCATTTCCCCACAAAATAGGTGCACCAGCCAAGACGAGCTGCTTGTAGCACCTGCTCTGTGCCCACACTTGCCCAAGAGAAGTGTGCCTTCTTTTCATCACTACAATCCAAAAGGCCAAGTTTGAGCAATTCAAGGAATCTTCTGGGGAGAGCTGAGTCTCCAGACACACTGAAAGGCTTGTGAGAAAAGGTAGGCATCCCAAAATTATGGCTGCTATGTATACCCAGAACTTAGAGCTAGGTGAATGTGTGTGCTGAATTCAGACCCACCAGCAGTGGACAAGCAGTGGGACACTGCGGGTTCTCCTGTTGTCCTCAGTGACAGGTCTGGCTGGAAGTTTTTGTTTAATGTTGAGAATCATGTTGACTAAATCTTTGGGGGTTTCTGGAACATCACAGCCATTCCACTGATGGTACTGATACTGATATACCTTCTGAGTTTCTTTTGTCTGGAAAACAGCAGTGGAGATGTGGTTAATGTTCAGGATAAAATATGGATTCACACTCTATTGCTGCGGATTAACAAAGGAAGAATTATTTTCCTGAGGAACTGCAGGGTGAGAATTCTACCTCATGAATATGAGGTAGGTAGATATCCAAGCTTTGTTGAAAGTACAAAAGACAGCTGATCTCCTCAGACTCCCCTACCACCTTCTCAGCAACTCACTAAATAGAAAATTTGAGAAAATTTACAGCATTTCTCATGACTGACTGTTGGTCTGGAAGAGAAAAATATTTCCATTTCTTAGAGTAGGAGGTAACTGCAGTGGGAACTGTTTCTTCTCTTTCTTGAGGCTAAATTTATAAATTTGTTTTTAAATTTAAAAACTCCTTGAAAACCATGTTTTGTAATTTGCAAAGAAACTTCTACCTTCAGATGTGTAACATCAAATGCACGTATGGTGTAGCTATGACCAGAGTTGACATCTGCCATTTGAACTTCTATGCCATCATACATTTGCTTTCCTTCTCCCCAGTACTGTGCACAGAGTTCCTAAAATGGATAAAAGTACAAGTCAGTGATTACCACTCAAATCTCCTTTTACTTTGCCTTTCATGCACTTAGAGACTGTATTGACTTTAAAGTAAGAGGAGTTCCATTGTATTTTAAAATATAGCATCATATACTTTTCCCTCATAAATTCATTAGAAAGTAAATTAAGTAGGTAAATGACAGAGTAAAATATATTGGAAATGCAAATTCCTCACCCTATGGAAAACACTTGAGCAAGGGAATGAGAGAGTGCAGTGCAGTGTTTTGTTTGCATGTAGAGGATATTCAATGTGTCAGTGTGCAGATAATGCCCCCACCTGATCTCCTTCCTTCAGCTCTGTCAGCATAACAACGACTTTGACTTTTCTTTGGAACACCATTTGCCAGAAGTCAGAGATAGTTTCCTGCAGTGGTCCCTGTGTTGCAATCATGGCTTTTGGACCCCAGTAACCCTATAAAAGAATTTTTTTTCTTCAATTAATTTGAAATGAAATTGTCAAACAATAGAACTCATCATTTAAGGAATACCCCATGAAATAAATTAACAACCCCCTTTGTTTATAGGGAAAATATGCCTATCACAGTAGGCATCAGTCTTACAGGAATTCTACTACCCAAATGACATTAACTTCAATCCTCCTAAGAAGAATATCACTTCAGACTGACAACAAGATATATTGATGCTGCAGTGGCTGAAACCTCACACTGCTATTTTTTGAAAAGCATATTTTTAAGGGGTAAAACATTCAGGTTGTGTAAAACTGAATGTTTAAATTTACCACTAAGAAATTGTGTTTATACCACACAAAGTTGGTGCACCAGCCAGTTCACACTGAGCTTCCTAAAAATAAAGACACATTTACCCTGAATAGGTATCCTAACTGTGCAGCATTTCAAAGGATTCAGATAAATTGAGCTTAGCTAGTAATTCCATTAAAATCAGGTATTTCATTTATGACCAATAACTGTTCTTCTTTAAATATATCATTATACAAAAAAATTGTTGGCTCCAATTTTCACTGGTAGGGTTTGGTCCATGTGAATAACTATAGTCACATTTCACTAACAGGGACAATATTAATCTGGTTCATCCTGTAGACAAATGCCCATTAATGGAAATATATGGTATCATGAGGCCAGTCTGAAGGCTAATGGTTTTAAACATAGATGGATTTGCCAATCAGACATCAGATCCCTTATTCAGCTAAATGATTTTCTATTTTTTCTACTCTTTTCTATTATTTTCTATTCTTTTCTTGTTGAGGCCAACAAGAGAATGAGAGTTTTAGCTGAAAGCTTGTGAAATGCCTATAGTGGATCCTCTAAATACATACAGTTATGAAGGAAGCATTGATGTATTTGCTGGATTCCTCACAGTCGCTGTCCTCATCCGAGGACTCATCTGAATCATGCTCACCCTCCTTACTGCAATCTTCTTCATGCCTGATGGGCACTCGGTTAAAGTCATCTGTGTGAGACAAAGTGTCACCGTCACAGCACACGGCCCCCTGGGTATGGCATTTGTGGGGGCCAGAAAATAGAAAAGGCCAGTCCTTTCACAATAGACTGCAGAACCAAGGCCACCTTGTTTGAAATAAACACTCCCAATAATTCACATTGGTAAAAACTCATCTTTTCTTTTTTAAGAAGTTAAAAGACTTCTTAAAGAGAAGAGATGAAGAAAGACTTTAAGAGACTTTTAAAGAAGTTATAGTGAAGTTAAAACTTCACTATGATTAGAATTTTACAGTGTTGAGAACACTAATCAAATATTACTTTGTAAGGTAGTTTGCTCATTTTTTCAAAATTTTTCTAATAGAAGAAAACTGATAAAATAAGGCAAGGTGGGATAAATAATAAGACAATGGTGAATACTTACAAGGAATTATGTTTGCATTCCTATTTTTGCTTTTGTTTTCCTCCCGATTCCCAGTGTTCTGCGTCCGCCACCCCTTATAGGAAGGCAACCGCTGAAGAAAGAGAGTATTTGAGATTATGCTTGATTAAAATTGTTCTTGAGATCATTGTCTCCTCAGGATTCTCACACCCAGTCTTCATCTTGCAGTGCCTCACTCCTTACTTTAGGTCTTTAAACTTTGGTAACATCTGTACTAACATTTAAAAATGCCTGCTACACCATGTACAATGGCACAGGAAATCATGAACACAAATAATCCTTCTGTAAGCTCCAACAGACACAAATAATTATTCTGTGAGATCCATCTCTCTTAAAAATATTAACAAAGCAGAAATAAAACTTCATTAGCACACAGCTTTTTTTTCATGAAGGTAAAGAAACTTTCTGTGCCAGAGAAATAAAGTAATACCTAAATGATCTATTACCTATGGTATCTCTCTAGCTCATGACTACTTTTTAACATAAGCGGAAAGGAAGGGCAACTAGAATGCAAAGCTTATTTACCTGGAACTCTGCCTCCAGCAGAGAAGGCTCACTCGGGTGGTCTTTCCTTTTCAGATTGTTAAGGGAGGAATGCAGTTCTGAGAGACTGATCTCCGTTTCTCCATACTGATTGTATTCCACCAGTGCTTGATGAATAAGGATGTACTGCGACTGGTGTTTCCCATTTGAAGAGTTTAAACATGAAATTATTAAAGAGTAAAAAAAAAATTATATCACTTTTTAAAATCATTATAAAAAGCTCTTACTCCTGTGACAGTATCATTAGTGTTAATTATATTAACCATTAACATTAAACAGATATTAAATACAAGTGATAAAACTTTAAAATGCTGAAATAAGTTAAAAACTTTTTTGCAATTTCCAATGCATCAGTCCATAACTTTTGTTGTACTCAAGTCATATGAAAACTGCACTTGGGCAGATGTATTTTAGAATTTCTAAAATCCAGTTTGACTCTGCAAGCTCAGTTTTGCATTTATGAACTGTATGCCAGAAAGCTGTTCTCCTTGGCTTCCTCTTCTAAAGTCTGAACTTAAAAAGTTGAAGTTTCTAGAATTCAGAAGTTATGTTGGAAATTTTTTTCCCTCTTAATACATTTCAGAGCTATATTTTCTACAAACAGCTTCAACTGAACGGAGCAATGCACTTGTGAGAAATACTGCTGGAGAGTTGTGACAACAGGAGACTGTGACAGGAGTTCCAGGGAGATACCTCTACTTGGACCATGAGGCACCGCTGCCGGCGCAGTTTCACAATGTAGCCATAAACATCCACTCTGCCTTCCGCGTCCAGCCCCTCCAACATGGCATCGATTCCTATGTACGTCCCAGTGCGCCCAACGCCGGCACTGCCGTGCACAAGGGGATTTGGTTAGCGACAGGCAATGGCACCAACCACTCCCTCTCTCAGGGCGGCAGGCCTCAACAGAGAGAAACTGAACAAGTGTAACAACAGGATCCAGAGCAACTGAAAACACTTCTTGCTGTAAATTAATAGGCAACACAAACAATGATGAGTTTGCATTTTTAGTATCTTTTAGTGGAAGCATGGCCAATATGGCCAAATATGATGCTTATACCCAGAGCAGCCCAACATTGATCTGGCTGTTTTTCGGAAGTCTGTGTATCCTCAGGTAATATCAACCTGAATTTCCTTCATATCCTTCAGAAAAGGATCATTCTGCCTCATTTTCCAGTGTTCAAGTCACAAAATCTGGGATCAGACAAAGACTTTTGCCACGTCCCTTTTCTGAAAAGCTTCATTGCAGTCATTTAACATTAGAAAATTTTTTGAAGAATAATATATATTTACCTGCAATGAACCACAATTGGACCACTGAAAAAGTTGCTGAGAGCGTTAACTCTGCGTCGGAGTTTGAGAAGGAGATGTGGATCCTCAGGGACTCCATGATCTGGCCAGCTTGTGAACTGGATATGAGTGACATCTCTTCCAGCTGTCCTTTCTCTTCCCTAGAAAAAGTGAAATGTGGTTTTCAATATGTATCAATCTATATATACATTAGTATATGTATACAGATGTAGACATAAGTCTAAGTGACCAGAGTAAATCCCAAAGTACATGGAGTCTTGAGTGGACTTTGGTATGTTGCTGCTAGACTAAAAGAGAGGATATAAATTTTGATAATCCTGATTATAAAACCAATTGAGAAAAAGCCCTGAATGACATTCTTTTACTGGCCAAGATTTATATGGCTGTATAGGCATTTTTCCACTAATTAACCTCAAAATTCTTACTCATAGTTGAATTATCCAGTTGTGGCAGAGCTATTCACACAGTTGTTTGGCATTGTTTCAGTAATTATACATCACTATTCTACCAGAACTGCAGAAGTCTCCACTTTCTTGCTACGGACCACTTTTCAGTTCCCCAACCAATATCCATTTTATCTTTATTGATATGATGTCAGCTGAACAAAGAGCAGACAGTTCTAAAAATATCAGCCCTCAACCTGCTCCAATCACTCATTTCTAATGTCAGATTCCTCAAGTGACAGAGCAATGTCTTTGTAAATGGGTAATTTTTAATATCCTCATCTGCTCACTGACCACACGAAGTTACAGCTTTCTTTTAATGAGACCACTTCCTGAGAAAATTTTAATTGAATATGAGACAGTAGAACAGGAATTTCCAGCTGCAATCGCAAATCAAGATGGGCGGAATCTGTTGGTTTGCTGAAGATCTGCCAGCAGATTTACTCTTGGAGTCTGAATGCTTTTAGCTATGATTTAGGCTCCATTTATTATCATTGAAATATTTTTGCAAAGGGCCTGAGCTGAGCATTTAGCCTTTGATGGCAAATTTTGGTCTCAATTACACATAGGGCAACTAATGTGACTTCAGATGTGTGAAAGAGAGCAATTAACCAGCTTTAATGACTTTACACATATCTAAATGGTGATTTTAAACCACTTATATTTATAAACACATTTGAGATTACCAGAATTTGTAACTGTCCCCCTGTACAATTATCAGAAGGGAAGATAATGGTTACCAATGAGTCACACTGATTTTACCCGCAGAGGGTTATGCTGAGATACAAAAAAAGCAGCAAATTTTTTGTGTTAGAGAACAAACTAAATATATAAAAACACTGCAGTGTATACATTATTTTTTTACCAATTAGCAGCATATTAATAGTATAGTCTTAAATGTAGGTTCCAGAGGATTAAGGAAAAATACCTTTTGAAGTTGGGAAATATATATTTAACTCATATTTCTTGCAAGAAATTACACTTACATCTAAGTTTTCCCTTATGAAGCTATATGATGCTTAGGAAAGACAGCAGAGCATCTTCCATTGAGAGCTGATTCTTGTCTCTTAAAACACAGACTCCAAACAGACACTCCAGTTCCAGACAGTCCTACACTTTTGAATCAACTTACATTTGTGATGTGCAGTTTCTGAATGACATAGTCTGGACACGTTTTACTTTCATAGATCTTCACAATGATTTCCCCATACGTTGCAGTTCCGTTCTCCATTGATGGCCAGTACTGAGCACATTTGTTCTATGAAGAGATGAAGTTAAGTAAGCAGCTCAGCAGTGAAGTGGCAGAGAACTGACAGCTAGAAAAAAGCCTAAATTAAAATAGATGACAACTCAGTATAGACAGTTTTTCCAACTTTTCAATTCCAAATATCCAACAACTCAGGTCTCTGACCTGAAATTTATGGCTGTGGAATTTAACTTCAGATGTATAGTGGGAGAAAAAATCCTGTACACTAGTTGAAACAATGAAGAGTGACTGCTGCTGTTGCCTGATGGCTGAAGAAATGTTTGCAGCTACTCCCATGCCTTCTTTTTCACTCTTCAATGAGGGCTGCTGTTCCTGCCTGCCTATAACATCAGCTTGGGAGTGCTGTAAATCTGCAGACTGTCAACATCTTTAACTGCAGCTAAAACAGCAGCTCCCCTTCTCCCTGCTGTACCTGGAATAAGGAACAAAAGCAAGCCAGAGGCACCCAACCTTCCACTTAAATAAAAGCAACAGAGATAAAATATTCTTTCTAGGATCTACTGAAGACACTGCCAGGATATCAGAATAGACAAGAGAAAATTAGAAACCATACCTTTTCTGCCAGATCTATGAGGAGCTACAGTTCTACCTTGAGAACCTTTTCTGGATCAATTAGCTGTAATTTGGAAGCTCACCCTCTGCTACTTACTGCTGTTACTAAAGTGATATTTTCTGATAAGACTGGTAATTCATAAGGCAACACTGTTTTAGCATGCTTTCCAACACAGGTTCTGCCACAATGGGAGAAAGAATGAAAAAAGAAAGTACTTAAGAAGAGTATGTAATTCAGCAGAGCACAGCAATCCACTTGGTTTTCAGAAAAAAAAAAAAGGAGGATGGAACGATAGAAAGAGGGAAGGATGGGTATTTCTCACCCTCTTTCCTTCCTCACAGCGTGTCACCATGACAATAATGGTTGCCTTCTGTTCCCAGATCATTCTCCAGAAATCATCTGTGGTTTCATCCTTGGGGCCTAGAAGGTGATAATTTAAGGGACTTTCTCAGAGTGCAGCCACATGAAAAAACACCCAAATGCTTAGCTACACAATCTGAAGAGCTAACCAGAGATCATGCAAGTAACAGCCACACTCTTGATTTCGTTATGGCTGCTGCCATTAGGCTACAGCATTATAAAACTCTCATCTGTATCTTTAGTGCATAGCTATGAAATCTGAAAACTTTTGGTGTAAAATTATACATGAGAAATCTGCATATGAAGTACAATTTATTAATTGTCACAAAATTCCCTAAGCAAAAACTCATTGACAACTTTGTCATATTAAATTTCAAA
Organism: Irena cyanogastra; assembly: GCA_013397155.1. NCBI lineage: Eukaryota > Metazoa > Chordata > Aves > Passeriformes > Irenidae > Irena > Irena cyanogastra. The sequence goes on along the minus strand of VWZV01013172.1, from coordinate 2,371,130 downwards.
ATGTCAGATTTTCATTTTTTCCTTTAAGCTTACCAATAGGATTTTACTACTCTAAAAACAATGGCTGAATAAAGAAAGCATATTCTTTTAAGATTATAAATTACCTTGTGCAGCAATGTATTTTCTCGGTTCTTTGAAGCCCTATGGAAAGTACATTGTCATCAACTTTTAGAAAGAAAGCATGAACAATTTAAAAGATTTGCAACTTCAAAAACAAATTCAATATGTAACAATTCATTAATACCAAATACACTACAAAGGTGAAAGCAACCCCAATGGAAATCCTCCAAGGTGTTGATGCTTTAAATGCACAGACTACAGGATTTCTTCCATAGTGTCTAAGACTTTCTTTAAGTAAAAGTCACTCACATCAATGTAACTGGCATTGATATAGTCTGATCCTGGATCTCCTGGGATCTCTGAGAGCTCAACACGGTTATGGTCATCTGTTTAAATCATTTAAACCAAAATAATTACATATTTGTTAAGGCAGTGACAAATCAAACATTTATAAAACATGTCAAAATTATTACAAATACTCACATGGAAGAATATCAATGTAACGGTTTTTGTTTTGATTATGGCTCTTTTTGGCCTCCTTTACAGAAAATTTACAGAAAACTCTTGGAATACTCTGTAAAATAGAAAATTCATTTTATTAGTTAAGCCTAGATTTAAAATAGCTTTTACTTACAGTCAAATGAATATGGAAATAATCTGGCATTACTGAATCTGGTAACATTATACTTCGTAAGATATTACTTCAGATATTTCTTATATCTAAAGTTACAAAAATTCTTCTCCTTAATATAGTTAGTATATGTCTCCAGAATTACATATTATTTATATCCCCATGGTTATGCAGTAAGACAAAGTTTAAAAAAATGTATTAAAAGGTACTTTAGGATGAGAGGTACTTAGACTGCATACTTCATACTTTTGCTGAAGAAAGCCTTCAGGAGAAAAAAGTGTTTTCATCTTACAATGGGGAGAGATTGGCAGCAAAATTAACTGAGAACTATTTGACCTTAGACGAGAATTCACTCAATTTTCTAGATTATTTATTTATTTATTTCTAACTAGAACATATACTTGAAACATGCTCCTGGACGGAATTCTTCCAACCACCTGGATAAAAACCTGTGGTATATTTTGAGTGAAGGACAAACCTGAAATTCTTCCAAGAAGAGCCTTCCTTCATCTGCAATCTTCCTCTTGTATGCATCCAGCAATAGCTCTGAGGGTATTGGCTCTATGTTGAGAAGTTGCTTGTCATCATCTTTAACTGTGTAAATAAGTCAAACGTTACTGGTGTTGGAAATGTACATCACACTTCAGTAAATGTGATTCTAAAACTGCCAGATAAATCAACAAAAGAACTAAACTCTTTATTTTAACTTGGTGCATTTATTTTTATAAAACTGGTGTTGGCAGAGCCAGCTGTGAGCAAACAGCCTGTAGGAATAAGAGAACTTTTGCAGCTCTGCTGCCTGACTGGAGACACCTCTGGAGGAGGCCACATGCAGGGACACCACATCAATACTTTTGCACAAGGTGGTGACTCTCATATTCGGGGCACAGCAACTGCCTTAACACCCACAACAGTTCCACAGCCTTGCCTTCTGCTTCAGTTCTGGTCACTTGTTTTAATCAGTGATTAAAATATAGCAACATGTATTGCCTAACTTCCCAGATTCTCTCCAGTTTATGTTCTGAGTTGCAATAATCTGCAATATCATCTTGAATGATAAAATATAACAATTGAACAAGCTTTACCACCTCTTACTAGACATATTTTTCATTTACATTGAAAAGCTGTATTTTTTAATAACTGTGTATCTAAGCAAATGGATTTGAATTTCAACACAGTCCTACTTCCCATTTAATGTAGTTAGTTTCTGTGAATTTTAGTGTTCTAAATTTTTTTTTCTTGAAGCTTTCTGGTATTGCCTGATCCCGTCTTTCTTCACAGGCTTTGAAATCTTGTGCAAAAAGGTGCACAAAATTTTCAGGTTTTGGGATTTGAAAGCCTTCAAAATTTTCCAGTAAAAAATAACTGGCTAATGTTCACTCTCTTGTTTTGGAACGAGGTGCACAGAAAAGGGAAATTTTATTTTAAGCTCGATTTTATTCTGGACTTATTCTCAGTGTTAAACATATCACACACATTGTCTGGGACAACTACATCTGGGTTTTTAATTGAATAATAAATAAGAATTTTTCAAACACTAATGAACTTTCAGTTCACTCAAGTATAAATATTTCTATGTATTTATGGAAGTAGCTTTGCCCTCTATATAAGGTGTTATCATGTTGATATCTGTAATCCGTCTATGCAGCCTAGAATGCAAATAACCCAAAGGTGGTAGCAAGACCTGAGACTAATTGTATTTCCATTTGTTAAATGCAAATAAATATAAAGTGCTAAACATAAAGATACTCACCTGCAACAAGGTTCACGCCTTCAGAAGAATTGCTGTAAGAAGCAGAAGCACCTGTAAATGCTTTGACTAGTAAGATATATCCGATAATAAGTTAAACAAAATCAGTGAAACAGGAGTGCCATCTATGAAACAAGAGTGCTACACCTGGGATTATGCAAAGGTGGTTGGGACCCTTGTCCTCCTGCCCTCCTGCCCCGAGGCAGAGAAACAAGGTGGCAACATCAAAAAGCTTTCGTGCCTGCATGACTTTGTCTGTCTCACCTACAACAAATGTGTATTTAATTTCTTCACTGGAGTGACTGCTCGCACCATCTTCTCTTCTCTTGCTAGTGATAGAAAACTAACACGTACATAAAATATAATAAGTTTAAATGCTAAGTAGCTCCAGGCATCAGGGAATGCAATGGCCATCCTTCTATTGCCATCCTCTGTCCTACAGAACTGCTGAGTCATCGAGAGATTACTGTAATAACGTTACACCCCCCTGAGATATTGTTTAGGGTGAGCAAGCATTTAAAAGGGTTCCAAGAAAGTGTGGATTATTTTCATTAGTTTTGATTTAAATTATGAAGGAAGCATTTTCCAGATATTTCTGTATTTTTTTTCACAAAAATAGGGACAAGTCATTTTGTTCTGTGCCTTGAACAAGGGTAGAGCAGAGAGATTTTAGATCTACTTCATTATATTTGTTTTGTTCGACAAACACCAATAAATTAGTTTATTTTAAAAGAATTTAAAGGTAAAAGGATATCTTTTCCCAGTATTAATGAAACATCAAATTTTTAACATTTTGCCATTACCCACTGTGAAATCTTATGGAAAAACCAAAAGCCGCCCCCATGTCCCTTCCATTTCTGTAAGAGAGGGAGACAAACATGAAGCTTACCTAAGCTTTTTTTGGTGAAGATCATAGATTTTGTAAACAACCAGTAGTAAAGCAATTACAGTCACAATGATCAAGAATGCCAAGAATATAATCAAGGCTCTAGAATTATCTACCAACAGAAAAAGAATATATCTGTTATTTTAAAATTTTAAAATTTTTTAAAATTTCTTCTTTAAAAAAAAAGAAACTGGTATACTCCCTAGAACCAGGGTTCATCAACTTTTGGTTTGGGGTCTTTTTTAAGAAAAAACTAAACAGGTTTGAGTTTACTATGCCAAAGTAGAGGAGGAAATTTTATGTTTTCATTAAGAAAGCTTTCCTTTAAATTCTCCATGTCCACCTGTCAAAATGCTACAACTCACTGGTTCAGCATTACTGTGCTTGTCTCCTGCTTTGTGTGACCTGTACAGTGCAGCTCTCAGTTGCTCCTGATCTGGGAATTGGGAACCTCTGCTAAGTCACAGATGTTCAGCTCCTGAAATGCAGGATCTGAACACAGGAAAATAATCCAAAAGTGAATAATGTCAGTTAGAGAAATTAATTTCTAGTTGCATTTGAATGTTTCCTGAAGAAACCACAGCTGTGCAATAATTCTGAGTTATGATTGATGACTTGTCAACATGATCTTACATTAGCACTGAATGGGGATATTTTTCAAATGCAAATCAAATATTAACTATAAAACAGGAAGTTTGGATTTTTAATTAGGAGCAATTGAACTGAATTCACAATTTACATTATTTATATTATGCTAAACTCGAAAGGTAAAGATGCTGTACATATTTACTTACATCTGGTTTTTATACTATCCACTACTGGTGGCCCATCATGTTTTCCATTAGACACAAAGATCTGCATGCAGTGAGTGACAATAATAGAGATGTTCAGATATGACAAGTAAAAATTTCTGCATACAATTCTTAAAAAACAAAGCACAATGGATTTTTGAAATTTATCCATCTATTGACAAAATCATTGCCAGCAGCATCTACTGTCAATCTCTGTATTGACATTTATAGTGCAGCTCAGGTTTCTACCCAAGTTACAGAAAGATCTGGATTCAAAAATATGGAGATGACAGGAAAAAGAATTTAGAAAAATAGGAAACACACTTTACAAACTAAAAATTAGATGCATCTCAAAGTAAAATAAATTTTATCTTTTATCAAGCCTCTCAAATCTGAAAAACAACCATGCAATATATAAAAACCTCATTTGCTGCAACAAATCTACAAATAGTCTACTGAGTTTGCTGGTTTTAGTACAAATTTATGCATGGGTAAGTAATTCATAGAAGTTTAATTAAAGTGTTTTCTCACATCATTAACTTTTGGGTACTTTAAATGGTGTTAAAACACTAACTTTGTTCTACTGTGTTTATGTTTTGTCATATATTTAATATTTATTTGATATTTTAAATTTCTTTTCAGATTCCTATCAGATCTAAAAGACAGCTTGCAGTCAAATATTTCACATTGGGGTTTTTTTCCCTCATGAGTTTTCTACAACTTGAACAGAGTCCTTTTCTTCCCAGGTAAGCCCATAAGGCTTTCTCTGGTTTTCTGGTGAGAATTAAGCAAAATAAGTGCAAAGCAGAAGCCAGGACTTAGAGGTACAAAAGCAAATTCTTTCTGTAAGGCAAACTGCTCACTGAAAGTGGTGGACAAAAACCTTAAATAGCAAAAAGGTTCTGTGCTACTGGGACAATACAAGGATCTTTTGCTCCTACAGGACTTCATCTTTATTTTCCAAATATAAAGCTCTCTGAGCAGAATCTGTTGGGAAAATTACTGACAAAATATTGAAATGAAACTGATTACTCAAGTTCTCTGATACTGCATTTCTGCAGGTAAAAACAGAGGAGGAGGAAAAGACTGTGGGGAATAACTGAAACTGCTTCCTAAAAGGAGTAAAACTCCATCACTCTTACTAGTTACTTTCTTGCCTAAACTTTACTGAGAGGAGCTATCAGGATATAAGAAATATTCCTACTGGCCATATTAAGGGAATCACACAACACCATCGGTTTTGCAGGCAACCCAAAGGGTGAAATGCCTGACAGAAGAGAAAATTGCAGGAAGCCTTCAGGAAAGTGAAGCGTGCAAACAGAGGATGATGTATTTTGTATGGACACAAGAACTGGCTTGTAAGAGGCTGATGTAAGGGCATGTGAAAGGTTCTTTACACTAATTAGTCCCTGAAGAACTTCAACTCTTCATTCATTAGATGGAATATGGTTTTAAAAACTAAAATATCAGTCATACTCAAGAAACTATTTTAATCTTTTAAAAACCCCAAACTTCTCTCTGAGCCGAGTACAAACAGTCTATTCTACTTGCATTTTTCTTGCTGTTAGAACCTATGTGGAATAGCACACCAGGGACTGCTTGATAGGTTAGGCACATATGCATTTTAGTTCCAAAGTAGCAATCAGTTTTTTACACCCAAGGCCTACAGATTATAAATTGACTTCTCTGCCACTGTATTTGCCTTTTTTCCCTACAATCAGGCATAATACGCTTAAACAATGAAATGCAGTCAATATTTTATATATTTTAATACAATAAGCTAACTTACCTTAAATGTATAGTTTGTCAGGTAAAAGAGATTTTCTCTTTTAAATTCACATTTATGTTTATTTATCTGAAGGCTTTCAGCTTTTCCATCGTTCTGCCAAATCAAATAAAATTCTGCATGTGGTCCAAACAGTTTTCGGTTTTTGCATGTTATCTGGACAGCATTATCAGCTGTCAATATTTTTTTAACATCCTCCACTTTTTCTGGTACTGTAGACAAGAAAAAGGGTTACTTGCTCTATTCTTATCATTTCAAACCCAATATTTCAAGCTGTATGTGCTCATGTCTGTTTCCTGTCTTCTCTCGAAAATTTCATATATTTTCTTCCTTAAAAATTTCAGTCCCAATTTAACAAGATAAGTAAAATCAATTTTGACTTAATCATAGGCTTATCTAAGCTGAAAAAGATGTGAAGTGGAACTGAAGAAGCTCTTCTAACAGTCACACTGCAAAAATAGTATGATGGCAAATCTCTCTTACATCTGATACCACTTTCTCATTTGAGGAACATGGGGCAACAGACAAGACAGAAGAACAAAGAGTTCTCCATGTGAATATTAATTTCAAAACTACTGTAAATTAATTTTTCTCCCACGAATCACTAGTGTATTCTAATACTTGGAACAGTGTCCTTACACCTAAGTCTCACTTAAGGCCACAAATACTTTTTAATGATATAGAATCTGTTAAGTCTAATCTGTGGTTTCAAACTCTAGTTTCTTATGTTGCAGCAGATGTTGCAGGTTTCAGACTGAGGGGCACAGCAAAGGGACCTTTCACTGAGAGATGATAAAACATTTCAGAAAGTAAATAAGGCAACCTGTGTAAGGCAGCCACATTTCAGTAGCCATATCTCAGTAGAACACCACCATGGAAATTTTCTACAAAATCATGTCAACTTGCAAACGAGCATATTGGAAAAAAAAAACCAACAAACTACAGCTGCTTTTTTCTTCATATGAAGAGCTAAGACCTGTAAGGCTTTATAAGCAGATCAAATATCCCAGGTGAGGAGTGGCAGGATATTTGACTTGGCTGAGTGTGAGGCTACATCATTGCTGATCATTTTTATCCACAGGGCAGATCTGTTAGATTCCTATCCCACATGCTGCTGAAAGAGCTGTGACAAGGAGAAAGTGAATACTTCTGGAGGCAATGTGTTTGTTGAAGATGAAAACATCTTTTATAAAATGTAGGGGTTTTCCTACTTCTAAAGACTTGTGTTCCACTGATACATTCTTCAGTTCAAGAAGCCACAAAACTCTTCCACTTCCTGCTTGACTTCTTATCAACTGTTGTAACAGTTGGAGAAGATCTAATTAATACCATTAATTCATGATGCAACTTGTTATTTTCACAAAAATAAGGAGAATGAGGTCGTTTGCACATCTATAAAATTATATTGTAGACTTTAAACTTCACCCGAGTTATTAAAATGAGTGGAATTCAGAAAGTGAGGGCTTCAAAAGAGAATGTGCTCAAACTAGATTTTTGTAGAGAAAAGAACCATGATCATGCTTATATTAGGGCTGCCTAAAAATTAAAGCTGTATTTAAATTTGTGTTACAGTTAAGTCTCAGATCAATCTGTTTATATTTATTAGTAAATTAATTTATCAGCTTTTTTTGGGGGGGGGGGAGCTTCA
>VWZV01013172.1:2180874-2363573 GCA_013397155.1 Irena cyanogastra | reverse complement strand
GGGGGGGGGAGCTTCAGGTGACAATTCTGATCCTTCTATACTTCAAACTCTACATTTGAAAGGACAGCCCCAAAAAGATGCAAAGATCTTTCTGTCAGCAGAAGGGGTGGCACACATTTTTTCATCTTTAACCTAATGTTGGAAAGTGTGTACAGGTACATCCAAACTAACTGACATCCATTACAGATGGACAGTGTTGGTGTAGCCTGGGTCTGCTTCAAGGAAACAGATGCAGGTTGCACATCTTTGTAGCTTTCATGCCATAAATAAAAAACAAGCTTTTTTTATTCTCTTTTTGTTTAATTCAAGTTTTTTCTTTATATTTGGACATAATGCTTCCTAAAAACTTCACAAGAATTTCAAATTAATGAAATCTTCTTTTAAAAATTATATATATATAAGAAAAATACTAATACAAAGTGCATAATTAAAAAATAGATCAACATAAAGTAATTTTAAAAGGGACACTAATTATATGAATGTCAGTACAATTATTTTAATGTTAATCAGTTTCTTGGCTAATAATAATAATATGTATAAAATTGAATGAACTACACTAGGAAAGTACAAATTCTTTGTGTTAGTATCAGCCTAGGTCATAACAGTTAGCAAACAGATTTACCTCCTGCATCTGTTGTAAAGTTACAGCTTTCACTGGGACCTTCAAGTCTGCCATTGCGTTTGGTGTTTGTAAATGGAGTCACAAATACAGAAGCTGTGGTATAAGGTTGAAATCTATTGTAAGTATAGAGAGTTTCGTTGATTTCCTTATGAAACCCTGTAAAATGAAATTAATGAAATTAATTAAATCTATGTTAGGAGCATAGAAGTCTTACACCTTAACAGAGCCACCTGAAATCACTGTCACGTGTACTTCTATTTTAATTACCTTAATCTGGTTGCTTTGCTTTGTTTACTAATGCTAAGTGAAGGCTCGGGAAGAGGCAGAAATACATAAATACATAGAGAGTATTTACATACAAAGAATACATTCACCCTGGGAAGGGGTAAGTCGGAAGGTGTCACTGCACATTGAGCAAGCCTATCCTGGTGTGATGCCAGAGATGTGGTGGTAGTCCTGCTTCCAGGAGCGCCAAACAGCAGAAGAATGGAATTGCACGAGAAGCAACACGAGCAAAGCTACTGCCCTCACTGCACTGGGCTTGGGTGGCCTGGGGAGCTGGGAGCCATGGCCTTTCCGTGCTTCCTTCTGCCTGCTTGCCACGTGGCCTCCCTGCAGCCACGCATTACTGCCTCCGTCTCCTACGCTGCCCAAGCCAAACTAACCACAGAAACTGGCTCATGAGGCTGCCAACCTTTTGGGTTGTGGCCAAATTTGGGGCATGGAGAATGGGAGAGAGTATTTGTATCAGAGGAGGGCAGGAGCATGACAGCCTTCACTTCCTGTGGCAGCCTAGGTTTACATAACCTGCAGTATATGAACAGAAAGGCTGAATTAAGCCTAAAGGATGAATCAAGCCAGGACTAGCTTAAACCTGACACATATTTATTATTATCAGGCTCTTCATATTAAAAACTCAATTTCCAGTCCTCGTTTTGAAGAAAAGCTTGCACCTGGAGAACGTGATCCCAGTACAATGGATACAAATTTATTCATTGAAATGTAAGGTGGCCTAGACCAGCATACCTGGAAGGAGTGGCCGTTTAGCAGAAGATAATCCCCTGGTTATACACATCTAAACATGTTTATACCTAACTGCCATACATTTGCACCAGCTGAAGGGTGACAGGATCATGTCCTGATATGGTAAACGGAATAATCTCAACTGAAAGTTCAAGTGGAACAACCTTAAAGGAAGGAAATTTTAACATTTGTCTAAAAATAATTTGCAATGTTAAGAGATTCCAATAGGACTTGACAGTGCATTACGCCTGGTGCTCTGTAATTACGTACATGCAATGAATTATTTAACACTGAATATACTTACATCCACCTTCCACTAAGAGTTTCACCACGTAGCCATGTATGGGACCCTTTGACATATCCTTAGGTTCTGCCCACTCGACTGTTACACTTGTGGCATTTTGATATATTACTCGAAGGTTTTGTGGTGCTTCTGGAACTGTCATAAAAGAAAAATAACAATAATTAGCAATAAATGAAAATAAAAGTATTCCCCTTTTTACCTATTTCGATTAATTAGATTAAATTTCATCTGACACTAAAGCAAGATACCAACAACATGTAATATTTTTTGTACTCTATTTCAAGAAAGTACACGTAAGTATAAACTGAGTATATGTAAAAGCATCATATTACAGTCATTTCATACATTTAATTAATTCAGGACAAGGTGAATAAAGCAACATCACATTTTACTAAATTTGTCCAATGTCTTCAAATCAAGACTGTAAGACTTATTTCAGACTAGGTCTGCACTTTTTTTCTGTGTGCGTCTTCATTCAAAATTCCATATAGTTGACTATGTTCTCAGTCTCCAAGACAACAACAAAAAATAATCACAGTCTCTGACAGAAGGAAAGAAAGGCTCAGACTGGAAGACTGAGAGGGTGACTGCAATGAAAGAACTAGTGGGGCAAGAGACCAGGAAGGAGAAGCTGAAATAGAAGCTGATTGTGGGAGAGAATGATGCTCAAAGTGTATCTTTAACCCCAGGAAACCCAGATAATGGGTTTCATAGTAGGGGTTCCCAGGAATATGTGGAATGTAAAGCAAAAGTAAGCATTACACTTACCACCATAGTCTGTATCCATGAGGAAACTTTGGTTGGCAACATTGGTTCCATTAAAATGTATGGATCCATTGCAGCTGTACCAACTGCTGGGTAATAAATCATTCAGCACTCCACAAATTAAATTTTCATCTCCGAAGTCTTTAAACTGTGAATCTGTCAAGAAGAGCTTTATCAGTATTTTTCACAACTCCAAAAGTATGTGGCACCATTTTACTGAGACTTTCTTTACCATGTGTATTTGATATAATTTGTAATAAACTATCATGATCTTCCAAACAGAAAAATGTACAACCTGATCCAATGACTAGATTTTAGGTTCTTACATACTAACTTTGTTTGCACAGATCTTTACTTTTCATCAGTAAAGGTCATAATTTGACCTTCTAAGGAAACAGCTTTCCTACAGAAATCAGAACATGTAATGGGGAGTCTGGCAGAACTCTGGAATGGCTCCCTAGCTCTTCCACTCCCTGAAGCAGGAAATCTCTAGCCCCAGACACTGATCACCCATTTTTCTGGGACACATGAGGCCATTCAGCATCCATATCTGCCCTATCACACTAGGTGCCTCTGAGCCAGCATATCCTCAGGCTGGCTGGCTCTGAGAGCAGAGAGCCTGGCTTTGCACCATCCAGGAGCCTGTACAGCCAGTGGCCAAGGCGGCCTGCAAGGGGTCAGCTCACAGCACAAGCACAGACTGCAGCATTTCCAAACTGCTCAGCTCCCCTTCAGAAAATCAAACAGGACCTCAAAATCTCCAAAATTTATGCAACTTGTGAAGCTGGTAAACTCGGCAAAAGAGGTCTCTGAGTTTGAACTTAGAACTTTCCCAGATACGCACTTGTGGGGATGGCAGTCCTCCAACTGGCACTCCCCAGAATTCTGAGCTACCATTCCCTCAGACTGGCACAATTAATTTAAATCTGCCAGTCTCTCACCAAAAGACAACATCAACAATGCTTTTAAAGGTAAGTAAATAAATAACCCACTTTCAGAATACAGTGATGTGTCATTGCAGGTAACATTCACTGTAGCACAGGCAAGCGAACGACTCCAACACAACTGGGCAGATGTGTCGTTTGTGCCACTGACTTGAAGAGGGTCACTGGCAACTGGAAAGGAAGAATATTACACATCATTGTGACATTGGCTATATTGAGTCTTTAAATAACAGTTTGTTTATGGTTTTTGACTTGTTCTGCAATGTGAAGATACAATCAGAATAGAATAATATACAAAGAATTTAATGAGAAATGGAAAGCAAAAATTGAAAAAGCCTTCATGAGATAAAGACACACAGGTATCCAAATAATAAATTAATGTTTTAGTCCAGACATTCCGCATAAACACCAGCTTTGAAGTGGTGGCTGCTCTTGCTATTGTTTACCACAATGCATACGGCCAATGCAGTTAAAGTTCCCTTTTTTTACTGTTTGTTTACATTATTCTTTAAGAAAATACTGAGAAGTTTTAATAAACAACTTCAAAATAGCTTGCAAACCATGGACAAAATATGAAAATTTTCTGCTTGATTCTCTGAAAAGCAACAAGAATAGACAAAGAAACCTGGAGCAACTGAACTACTGAATATAAAAATAAATGTAAAAAAAAAAGAAGAAGAAAAGAAACTACTGAAACCCTTGTACACCTACCTTTTGGAACAAGAAAAGAAATACTGTTTGAACATTTCCCATTTTTAACTTCAACAGTGTAGTTCTGGCATTTCGAAAGTTGTACCGAACGGTTGCTGGAACTCACAATTACGGACATGTCACCCCCCGAAATATTATATTCTCTGTCTTTTGTGTCAATTTTCAGTAAAACTTCAGCCATTTTTGGGTCGTTCTTAGAGTCTTTTATGTCTTCAATAATACCTAAAAGAAAAGCTACTGTAAATGGAGGTGAAAAGACCAGAACTGTCAAATAACTTTAATCTTACTTCTTCCAGAACTGGAAGACATATTTTATAAAATAACTAATTGATCAGGGTATTATGCCAATTGATCAGTTTTATTTTTTGACTGCTTTACCAATTTTCTGTATTTGAGTTTACTATTTGGTCACATTTCAAGACAGAAGGAGAATAAGGGGTTTGGTTCTTACCACAATCTGCTTCAGGCATCACTGTGGTAGTTTCTATAAAAAAAGAAAACAATATGAAGGTTTTTCTTAACAGGTTGGGTATTTTTTCCATAGAGCATTGGAGAAGGGTGACCAGTACTGTCCCAAACTCTTTTTTCAATATACTCAATACAAGTAAATATATTTAGCACTCCTCTCACATTTGAAATAAGGAAGAAAACATCAGCTATACATAACCCCTTCTTTAACTAGCTATTTTAGAGATCATGTGTCTTTCACAATTTTCCAATGACATCAATGAACTAGAAATCAAAGTGGTTATTAGTAACATTTCTGAGTAAAAAGTTACACAAGAATATTCCAAAATCACACATTCTCATAGAAGTATGATAAACTCCAGCAGTTTTCCAGGATATGTATGCTGTGGAATGGGTAACTGAGCTGTATAAAAAGTCACCAAAGAAGCAAAATTTACCTGCTTTTTTCACTGCCACTCTTACCTTTGGAAAGAGATTGATACAACAGTACAGATCGTTTAATGACTACTTTTACACCGGGGTACCCAAAAGAAATTTTTGCTGGTATTTTCTGTAGGGAAGCTTGAGCAAAGAACTTCATCATGAAAACAGTTACTTAATATATCCCAAGGTAAAGATGTCACTAAAACACACTGATATCTAATTTTTTCATAGAAGGTAGGCCCTAGATTTGCCTGCCTCCAGGCTGGGAGTCACCAGCTGGATGGTGGCCCCAAGGAGACGGCAAACTGAGAGGGACCACTGGAGAATCACCAAGACCATAAAGGGCAGAACACCAATAAGTAAAAGCTAACTTCAGTTTGTCAAAGAGCAGACAGCAGCCTACAGCTGCTCAAAGGACAGTTCAAAGAGATGGAAAGTGTCCAGCTCCTGGATGTACTTTGCACAAGCACATACTTATATTTTACTGACCTAATTCCTTATAGCCCAATAGCAACTAAAATCACTCTAAGTGCTTGAACTGCTAGATCCCAAGAAAGTATTATTGCTGTGTGAAACCAAAGGGAAGACATTGGAAGACAGAGAGGCACACAGATCTCAGATGTATTCACACCTTTTTGCTGGGGCAAATTTCTGTGAATAATAAGAGGAGTACTGATGCAATAATTGAGAGATTTACCCTCCTGCTATGTGGCACTGTGTGGAAAACTTCTATTTTGCACTTGCTTGACAAGTAACAAATCTGGTATCTTTAATATTACTCATAAACAGTTAGTAAGGTTCCTCAAAACATCCTTAAGTTTAATGCAGTTGTATGCCTAATTTGTACTCTTGGGTTTGATACATTCTAAATGAACTGCCTCATTGAAACCCATTTTCTGTGCCTGATATATCATAACTGTGGTAACTGCGTGCAAGTTTGTCACCTATTGTGTGAGTGGAGCTGAGAGTGGGGCTGATCCCAGTGCTTGTTGGCATGTTGACTGATGAGGTGGTGCTGTGCAAGGATGTTGAATTGTAATCATCTGTAAGAAAATAAACAACATATCAACATTAAAAAGTGAAATCCATTCTTTCATATGGCTTTGTTGTCAGAAATCTATTACACTACAGTACTTCCCTGGTTTTGTTTTTTTCTTATGGGATTTTTGTAATTTAGAGAAGACTGTTGAAAGAAAAGCGATGCTAATATAGTAAATAAACCAAAAAAATGAGTATTTAAATAGAAAGCAAATTTTTTAGGCGTATACCACTTACAAATGAATTTTGCAATGTACAATGAGAATTTTTTTGGTCATTACTTAGTCATAATTCCAGATGAAGTTGACATAAAAATAATGTTACAATTTGTGTACTGGGAAAAACTAGAACATTTTGCTGTATTCTTACAGCAAAACACAATTATGAATAGTGCTTGTGCTGTTTCACAAACAGCAACTCTAGGTAGCGCTCATTTGCTGGATCACGTATCTTGCTCACTGTATTTCTTACTATACTTCATTATATATCTCCCTGTTTATAAACCACTGACAGATCTCTGTATTCTCTTTTCGGCTCATTCCTACTGCTCTTCCACTGGAGACAGCCTTGTTGGCAGCAGCTGGCATTTTGACTCTGCTGTGGTGACCGCAAGACTCGGCCCTCAGGTACCAGACCTGGCCCTCCAATACAGATCCTGCATGTTATCCTGGCACTGCTGCCGTGCCAAAGCGCAGACACCTCTTCCATTCAATGGGCCATGAGCTGAAAAAGGCTACGCTGGTGCTGAATGACCTCGTTTCCCCCTAGAGTTTTGAGAGCAGAGCATGGCTTCTAAAGGAAGACTGCAAACCTGCAGAAGCATTCCCGAAGGCAGAGGGAGTGCGTGCGGTGAGGGCAGCAGAGCTGGTGCTGTGTGCTGGGCTGCTCGGGGCCGTGCCGGGGCTGGGCTCTGCGTGCGTGGAGAAGTGCGTGCTGTTTGCGAGGCTGGCACCTGCGGCGAGAGGTACAGCAGGGTCGGCGATGCTTCACTCGTGTGTGCCCGGCCGAGGAGGGCAGGGCTGCCCACAACACCAGGGCGCAATGCTGGGGCACTCTCATACTGAGACACCGGGAATTTTTAACATAGCAAAGGCACATCAAAGATTTAAAGTGCAGGGGATTCAACAGATGAGTGTGTCAGATGAGCAACCAATGAGTGTATTCTTTTTTGGTTATGATTGTGCCTTTCATGCTAAATGCTGTGTTTTAAAACATACCTGAATACATTACTCAAAACCAGACTTGTCTGATACTCCTCCCTATTAAGACAGCATATTTCATGTTATTGGGTGAATGAAAAGGCATTATACACTCTGTGAGGTAATCGTGTGTGAGAAAAAGAAAGACATTGTCAGGGAAGAAAAAAAAAATCAATGCAATTCTGCCATGTAAATTGTTTCTTACTAGGTGTGGTCGTTGCTGTCTCCTGCCCTGAAAAAGAGAAAGAGAGAGAAAAAGTGTCAGTCAAACTTTCAAGGAATTTGCCAAAAATATAAAAAGACACATTCCTTCCTCCCAAATATCAGCTAAGCTTTCCCCAGGAAATTACGCATTCTTAAGTTATATTTAGTTGATATAGCAACAACCAGACCCCCAAATATCAAGAATCACAGAATGGTCTGAGTTAGAGAGAATCTTAAATATCATCTAGTTCAAACACCCCTGCCATGGGCTGGGATGCCACCCAGCATATCAGGCTGCTCAGGGCCCCACCCGACAAACTTCCATCCACCTGTTTGGCTCTTCTTTCCTCCTTCTTTTGCTCTTTTTCTACCAGATCTTTCCCACTATGCTTCTTTCTTGGAATTTATCTCTTTTTTGTGGCATGTGTTTTTCAGATAGAACTTCCTTGTTTATAATTTCTCTGTTACTTCAGCTTCACTACATGGTGCTTCACCAACTGCTGCAGCTTTACCCTTTTGAAAATAAACTCCTTCAACCTTTAAAGCAAAAAGCCAGGTTTATGTGAGAAACTGCAATACTTGTGAGGGATACATAAGTATCCTGTTCACGTGTCAGCATCAAAACCATCTCCCTCATCTCTGACATAGAAGATCAACATAAGCAGACATCCTGCAACTCCAGAGATTTCCTCCTTATCGACCTGACAAGCAGCAGCACACGGTGGCTGCTCAGTGGCCACCACGGATTCTGCACCTCATATGGACAGTTCAGAAGGCTGACAACAGCCATTAAAAACACACAGCCAGTGATGGCAATGTCACCTGCAGGGAGTGAGAATTTCTTAGTGCTTGGAACTGTCAGGAAGTGTGTCTAAGCCATGATACGAATATAAATATACACAAAAACTAAAGTCTTGCAAATACTTTTCTAGTCAACAACTGAATTTGTTGTGGAGTGTACATTGCGCAAGATCTCTTACTACAACCGGCAATTCAGAAAAAGCCAGTAGCCTGATACCTTAGAGAAAAAGTATCAACAGAAGTCAAATGAAGTTTGGCTAAAAACAGTAATGCAGCATTTATTTCTTTACAGAAGTGGGGAAGGGTGTTGCCTGAAATCTGGTCCATGAGATGAGGATATGGATCTATGAGATTTGCCTGAAATCATATGAAACAGCCAAAATAACATTGCTCTTAATTGGAAGAATATAATGTCTAAAATGTAGCAGACTGAAAACATATTGAATAACATAGGTGTAGAAGCCACTATATTAACAGGTCTAGCATTTTAATTCCTTTATATCTATATACCTTCACTGAAACACAGACCACGTATTCTTTTCAAAGCTACAGAATCTTAGCACATGAAGCTTCCTAACGTAAGAGAGGTTACAGATAAACAAAAATATAGGTGATTTTTGAACTTTCAATGTACCTTCAGTATCTCAAACCTCCCATCCGCAACATTTCTTTACAACAATTGCATGATCTATAACTATATGCGTGAGACTGCCAAAGAATCCTGTAAAAGCTAACATTGATATCCATTCATATTTGCCATAAGAAATAAATTTTCAATGTATTTTCATGGTTTTCAATTCAGTGTTTGAAAGCTGGCAGTTAGTCATTCTAAATTACATAACGTGATTTTTCTTTTTTCAAAAGGCTTATTAGCTGAAGAATCTATTATTCTCCCTCCTTTTCCAAATCTTACTTTGGTTTAGCACATCAAATATACCTCAAGCCAAATATTAACTTTCTGTGAGCATCGTCACAGATTAACTTCCACTTAGAAACTTTTTCAAGAACAGAATAAAAGAAGTTGCAGAAAAAGTCCTGAATTAAACTCTGCTCAGATTAGTGAAACATTCAGAAATACTTTTCAAGCTATTTACTGATCTCTGATGCAAACATAATACAGAAAAAAATATGTACATCAAGATTGCCTCTTCCAAGTAAAGTGAGATAATAAGAGATAAGGGGGATCATAAGCTTGTTGATGTTGTGTTTCTGGTTGCCTCACTCACTTCCTCAAGATTCCTGTGATAATAGTTTTCCCCATCCTCCCTCTTGTAAAGTTAGGAATAATGGTAATAGCTTAAGTAGAGTGTAAGGGTAACGCTCACTCCAGTGAGAGAAGCTAAGCATAGAACTCCAGGTTAGAAGTGACCTCGAGAGATCAGCTGGTCCCCTGCCTTGCTCAGAGCAGCGTCTTAGAACAGGATAGGAAATAATAGTCTGAGATGGCCCTTTTTTCCTGCCTATAACTAAGCACTGTCATTTCAACAGAACTTCATGGCAGTTTTATGCCCTTCTAAGCATTTCAAGGGTCTCTTGCTCTCCTGTGATTCTATTCCCTGATATGCTTCATTATAGCAATGGAATAGGATGCAGTTGAAAAGAATTCAATAGGTGGCACCAGAACACTAAAAAATCCTCTCAAAAAGAAAAGCAAATGCATTTCCCCATGAAACCTTTTTAAGAGATACTGGGTAAAATGAAGGAAAATCAAGAAGGATCCCAACACACCAGACTCTGAGACTAATAGGTATATTGCTACTATTCATTTATTTTCCAAAAAATGTCCCAGCACTAACAAACGTCTGAGCTAACCTCCGGCTAATTAAGTTAACCTCAAAGACAAAACTGACTGCTCATGTTTATATTCTAAAACATAACTCTAGAAACTTGAAAGCTGAAATCCAGAAATATCTTTAAAATGTAATGAGGATGTTCAATCCCCCCAACACATGCTGTGCAGTACAAGTTTGATGATTGCCAAACTAAGCAAGTCAGTTTGAGTTTAAATGGGAACTACCCCAAAACTTTTCTCAAAGCTTAAACTGCATCCAACCATAAGACATTCTTAGGATGACATGTGTAGCATAACATCAGATAACCCAAATGGAAGAATCAGAGCACAGAAAAAGTTCCTACTACTGCAGTTGAGTTTTTTAAGCTTTCCTCTCCCTTCTCTTGATTTGGCCACCAGTTGGTTCCTGCTGACTTATCTAAAAGATTTCAAATGATTCATCAGTAATGTTTGAGCAGATCTGACCTTAATCACACGCCCTGGAAAAAGATATAACCAGCAGCTCATCCCACGGGCAGATGGGAGCCTGGCTAATCGCTTTCATTCTCCTTCCTACCAGTTGGCGGACAGAATGCAGCTGCTGCTTCAAAGAAAGGTTTGAGATGGAATGACAGGCTGCGAACAAAACACACCTAAAACAAACGCGTTCATCACTTTTTCTCCTGAAAGCCCAAAGATGCACTGGCCCTGTGAGTGAAACATGGGAGTACTGCATTATGAAGTACTTTGAATGTCCAACAAGAAGAGTAAATGGAAAAATCGTGAAAGAATCCAGGTCACCAAAATAAAAGCCAACCTCTCAAACCCCTAGGAAAGCAGGCTGTCTGGGTCACATCTGGAGGTACAGGAGCTGCTGCATCACCTCTGCAGTACTGACTCTGCACTCACTGCTGTGCTGTGGTTGCACCTGTATAAGAAGTCCAGTCGTATAAGGAGACAGCTTTTTGCCGTCTTAGGAAAATGTTTTCACTTGGCAGGACCAAGCAACTCAACAGAAGACAACTGGGACCTACAATACGTTAAAAGATAAAAATGTGTTTCAAGGAAGTCCAGGGTGTGATCTTCTCAAGCAGCAGGAAGAGCCAGCACACATTTCCTGTTTGCATGTGCTATTAATAACACAAACATAACTCCAGCTGATAAGATGGAGATCCTGTTGAATCAGCATTAAGAGCCTAAAAATGTTACCATGTTTATAGGGGCAGAAATCCATTAGCTGATGACAGGGAACATGCCTTTTAATTCTACTCTGCTGCTTAATTTGCACAGTGAGTAAAATGGACCTGGTTTTGTATTTCCTGCTGGACTGGCCAGGAGGCTACGCTTGCAGGGCAGCAGCTCAGGCTGTCTGCTGTGAGCACAGGATTGCTGCAGGACTGCATTCCTTCATACACACAGCACAGAGCAATGTGGGAAGGAGGATGCCTCTTCTGCTAATAGTGCATTTGGTGTTTTATCTAGCATGGTGCCGTACCAGCTGGCTCTTGACATCCAGCTGTACTCCTCGTGTCTTTGCCAGAGCTGGGAGGGGGCAGAGGAAGTAATCCTTCCTCTCAGCCTCCTGTCTGTAAAACAGTTGGCAGCCGGGTTTTGCTGCCAGGAAAAACGTGTAGTGATTCTGCAGAGCTGCTGCCTTTTCCCAGGATCTCTCCAGCCTTTAGTATATTGGACAGACCCCAGCAACCCCCACCAGACAGCATTTTACACCAAGCAGCTAATGTGGGTCCAGATTCTGCCTTCCCTCTTTTCACAGCTGAACGGCACTGCTTCAGCAGGGTCAGGCCTCTTCACATCTGCACAGAAAGCAACAGGATGTGGTCTACTTGTTCAGATGGAGTAAAGCTCTTTGAGGGGGTCTCCTAGCAAACAGCACAGCACAGACATTGCAGCTCCCCTGCAAGCCAACACTAAATTGCAAAAAAAGAACAGTTCCTGGTGGGAGGTGAAGGGTGAGTAAGGCAAGGAGCCTTACAAAATGCTGCCAGCTGCCCTTTGATTTATTTTTAAACTTCAAGTGGGATAGGATGTAATTCACACCTGCTTTAAGGCTCCCTTGTGCTACCAGAACCAGCTAACGAGACCTTAAAGTAAATGAGCATCAGGGCCAGAGATGTTACTGTTATTTTTGCTGAAAACACAAAACCAAGAGATCCATTGCTACTTTATAAACAAATCTGGGCAGACCTAAGAATGGACTAGCAAACACTTAAACATCTGAGTAATTCTATACCACAGAGGACCCCTCAAATTTTATAGGTGGGATCACATGTGCTAAAGTGCTTTCATAACCAGACTACAGAATTACACTTTATTCTTTATCACTAATTCTGGGGAAGAAAAAACTAATAGTGTTCCCAGTTTCTGGACAAACTGCTGTTTCTTGAAAATCGAGTAAAAGAATGCCATATAGAGCTCATATTAAACATATGTGAAATTTTTCATGTCCTGAGTCAAAAAAAATAAATACTCATTTGAGTTTACATTATAGAATTTTCTCAGGTGACAAAGCCATTTCTGATGGCTCTAAAATAAAAATCTACTCTTACGGTCATTGAAGATGAAGCCATCAAATCCCTTCTAAGTTATTAATTGGCTAATTGATAAAAGTCTTCATAGCTCTATAGCAATCATAGGAGTTAGAACTAAACAAACATTATAATTTCTTTTCCACAGGCAATATTTACAATATTTATTTTCATGAGGAATTAGGGATAAAATGTTGAAACTGTAAATTTCAATTTAACAGAAATTCTAAAATGTTCTGATTCAGAAATGCCAATTGTTTGCTTCTGAGACCTGGATTTAATGTCCATTCTGACTTTTCAGAATGATAATTAAAATAGTTTCTGAAAATATTTCTTTGTGAACAAGTTAATTAATAACTGCCTCCCACAGCAACTCCTTCACACATTGCATCACTGCTCAAGAGCTTGATCCTGGCACTGTTTCCTGCACCTTTAACCTTTGGTTAAAGCATTATCTGAGACCTTTTTGTTCCCAAGCACCTGCCAGTGCTGAGGCCTGCCTTGCAGTGGGGAAGGCGTGGTCTGCCTGCAGAGCGCGGCTCAGGAATGAGTGCTGCTCTAACTGCAGCCGACGTGATAGGATGTCTTGTTATGCTTTTAGTGAAAATTGACTTCTGAAATTAATGTTTGTTCTAGATCCCTCTCCTTGCTGTCCACCTTCCAAGACTGGAGTTATCTCTATCCTCCCCAAGTTCACAGTCAAATATCAGCATTAATCAGCATTTACAGCTATGGAGAAGGCGAAAAATTCAAATTAGCCTGCAATCAAGTACAAGGGGAGCAACAAGAAGAAAGGGATGGAATTAAGAATTTATAACTGACATACAAGGAGGAATACAATGTTACGGTATATGTTGAATATTTCTGACCATTTAAAAAAGTATTTTTGGGTTCTGATTATGCAATATAAACATAGGAGTATAATTTTTCCAGAGGAAAATAAAAACACAGAGCAAAAAAGAAATTTCCCTGAAAAAACATTAATATAATAGAAGGAATTAATTGTTACCAATGATATGTAGAATTTCTCAAAACCATAAACCTGAAGTAGAACAAAAACCAAAAGCAGCAAATCAAATTCTTCTTGCCAGCACAGTTCCTGCAAACCTAAAATAAATACCCAAGAATATTGTGTGTTTATCAGTCAGAAGGAGGAGTTTTCTATCACTTGTGCCATACTTTAAATGACATTTTCAGTCTTCACAGGACGGCTTTGCAGTAGCCCACTTGTACAGCTACAGCTAATGACGCCTTTGCTGCTCTGTGGTTTCTCTCAAGCTGTTTACTTCTGCCTTTCTTCTACAGAACCCTGCTCAAAAGGAAGAGGGTGCAGCATACTGTGGTTTTGAGCTTAAGTGCTTCCAAATGCAAACGGAGTTACCATAGCACCCACATGCCCAAGCAATCAGACTTATCTTAGTGCTAAACCACTTCTCTAGTGCAGCCATGAAACATCCCTATTAAACTTCTTTTCATCACATTTGCATTTGTAATTATTTTCAGTTGTACAGGTTCATTAATATGATACAGTGAGAGGTGGCAATCTTTGGGAGAAGTCCAGGCTGCTTTGCAGGGAGTCCTTGTCACCAAGAGAGGAGAATATCAAACCCTGAAGTAACAGTTCCTTCCGTTATGAAATGCTGGGTACTCTCCACAGTCATTAAGAAACACCTATACATGAGGAATGAAAGTTTGGCTGTGACATTTGTTTGGCAATTTTATGCTACATGCAAAAAAAAAAAAAATCCGTGCTAATATTTGCTTTGCCCTTTATATATTTTCAGTATTTGTGCACAGGAAGTCTTGAGCCAGATTCATGTTGTTCCCATGCTAAACTTCTCTGCTCCCCAAGGCCAGTCCCTCTAACTTCACTCATGACTTTTCCAGCCCTGCTGTACCTTCCTTGATCTTCCTTTCCCACATGCACCTTGAACAGAAACACTTGCTCCATATTGCTCTGCTCAATAGCACTGACAGAAAGGATCTGGATTTGCTGAATGGATATTGTTTATGGCAAGCAGAAGGAGGAAAGAACTTACACCTAGTATATCACCCTCTCAATTCCTACTCCCACGGTTTTTGCAATTGCTGACTCTATTGGTCACAGGAAGCTGTGGAGAACAGCAGAAGGCAGCTTAGTTCTCAAGAGTTTTGATCACAAAAAGAGGTTACAGCTGAGTAGCCTGACTGACTGGCTTGGTGACAGTGTGAGGCAGAGGCCAACTTCTTCATTTCAGACCCTTCATTGGACCATGGCTTATTTAAATATCTGACTCACTTCTCTGCTTCTCAGAGACAGGTATCTTTGAGTTTCTTCAAGATTAAAGCATTATCTGGTTTTGTAGATCTTCCTGATTGCATATAACTTTTTATGTAATTTTGCCAGCAATAGAAAATGGGTCCTTTGCTCTAAAAAACAAAATCAATGTAGAAATACTTCTCTAAACTGTCTTTAATTAGCTCAAATTCAAACCATAAACAGTTTAGTATCATGAAGACTATGAGAGGCTGCAAGAAAGCAATGTTTAAGGTGTAGTCCAACCCAAGTCTTTCTGTGAGTCTGTGATTCTAAGATCAGCATTTTAGCCACTGGTAACATAAAGCCTGTTGAAATCAGAAATACCTTCTGTTTCCCAGAGTTCTATTAGCATGAAATCCTTGGATCAACAGCTCTGTACTTACTGGGAGCATTATGTCAGTGAGGGCTCTAATCAACGATTTTCAAAAAGACTCAGCCAGTGATTTTCAAAAAGAAGATTTCTTTCAAGAACTGACATCTGCCTGTGAGTTATTCCTTTTCATAATATTTTTCTCTGATCCAGTGCTATGTTAAACAGCCTATCAAACCATTTGTTTGGTTGCTTTGCACTGCAGATTTTTTACTGATAAAAGATATATAAATGTACTACAGGAGTTCCATGGCTTCACCTTGGCCAAGGGCTGAGGGCTGGGCAAGCAGAGCTGCGTGGTGGCACACAGACTCGAGCCAGCAGCACCAGAGTGTGACAAATGACAGAGCAACAGCCCACTAGAAACCTGAATAACTGCTGCAAAGGTCTAGCAGCACTGACAGCACTTGAG
Source organism: Irena cyanogastra (assembly GCA_013397155.1). Lineage (NCBI taxonomy): Eukaryota > Metazoa > Chordata > Aves > Passeriformes > Irenidae > Irena > Irena cyanogastra. Next base: position 2,347,673 of record VWZV01013172.1, on the reverse strand, counting down.
TGTCATGCCCCTCAGCAGTAGCAGCTGGGAACAGAAAGAACCCAGATCCCCCAAAGCTGCAGTCCCAGAGTTCCTCTGGCCTAATGACACAGGTGATTGTACAGCTGTAGCTGCACCATTCCCAGAGCTTTTCCCTCCACCAAGGCAATTCAGTACTGCTGCAAAAATCACACTTCTCAGACAGTGCTGTGAAAACAACATTTCTTATACTTCTAGGAGATGGCAACTGGCTCAAAGGAGTGCTGCTGTGAGTGATGCAGTGATGTTTGGCGCTTCTGAAACAACCCTATTACAGAGTCAAATGGTGGGGCAGAGGGATTCAGCTGCTCTCTTGGATGAGAACAGGTCCTGTGGTTCAAATGGGCACATTGGAGTCCGAGTGAAGATCTGAGTGAGGATCTGCCTTTACCTACTCACAAAATTAAACATTAAATTTTAATTGAATTATCTGATGATTGTGCAGTTCAGGCCTAAAAAAACCTAGCTGCTTTATTCCACAGCAGAGAATGCACGAGCCATTGCTCAATACCTTCAGTCACAGCGCTGGGTTTTACTGTGCCCAGTTACTCTGCTGGCACAGCCTCAGCCTCTGAAAGATTCTCTTTGTGAAAGATTCACAAATCAGAGTAAAGATGTGGCACAAAAATTTCCTTTACCAGCGATCTGTCATTTGTATTTCTGCGACTTCTTGCTTCAAGCTTAACAGGACCCTCAGCAGTCCCTGTGCTCCATGAGGTGAAGTCCCAGCCTCATATCTCCAAGCAGCAATGCTCTAAACTATCCTGCTAGTCTCAGTCATCTCCTATGACCCAGATTTCTTCCAGCATGAAGAGAAGATCCTAACCAGCACTGGCTGATAGACAACTAGCTTCTGTTTCTTGAAAGGATAGAGAGTACAGAGGGAAAAAAAATCATGCAACTCAGTGGAGAACTGTTCCCATACCAACTCTGCCTGCTGGGCAGCTTCCTCGCCCTCCCAGGGCTGCCAGCTGCAGCCAGCAAACTCTCTTTGTTTCAAGGGACAGTGATTTCACTTGGCTACTATCTTCACTTTTTCTTTTTCCTCCAGACATTCAGGCCAAAATTTATCAGAATTGAGTATCTTTCATCAAATATGCTACTGAATAACATTTTTACTCTTCATAAAACACTCTGACAGCCAGTATTCACTGACCAACAGCTAAATTAACTGCATTCTTGTTAGGGTGCAATTTAAAACACAGTGATCTATACACACAAAATGTTGATAGGAAGCATCATGTAAGGGTCAGATTCTACCAACATTATTCACGCAAAAATCACTTGAAAAGTAAATCATTCAGTGATGAATATCATTATCTTCCAGAACACTGCCTGTTAAAATTCATCATTCATTTTTTATTATTTCCCTGGAGGCGTTTAAGAAAAGGCTGGATATGGTACTTAATTCCACGGTCCAGCTGACAAGGTGGTGCTACATCATAGGTTAGACTTGATGATCTCAAAGGTCTTGTCCAACCTAGTTAATTCTGAGATTCTGTGAAAAGCAGAAATGACACTATTTAAGCTAATCAAAATGTCCTGTATTTGATGTGTGACCTGAAATCCATCTTGTCCTCAGCTAGAATGAGAAAAAATGGGACTGTGACCAAGTCCTACCCAGGAATTCCAGTTTTTACTCACTTAACTGCATGAGTGGTTGGATGTACCCTCCATGTCTGTGTCTATCCAATAGCGCCTGCAAAGTGGAGATAGTGGCATATTGCAATTAGAAATTAATTTAAAATTATGAAGTTCATAGACAAGGGATCTGAAAGTGCCCACATCCGTCTGATTGCATAAACAGGAACAGGTTGCAAAGAGAGAAACTCCTTGAACTTGAGCTCCCCAGAATGCCATGCACACACTTACAAAAGCCTCTCAGTATCTCAAAATCTGGATTGCAAAACCTGGGCTCTGTCCCTTCAGGGAAGCTGAGCAGCTGAGCAGGTCAAGAAGGGGCCCTTACTTGATGCCATGTCAAAAGCAATGATGAATGGATTTCAGAAGAGAGCAGAGTCCACACAGCTCCTCTGGAATTCAATAAAAACGTTAAGTGAAAGTGATTTCCTGATCTTCTCTCCTTCTTTATTTTTCTTTTGAAACCAGATCAGTAATTTTGGTACCCAGCACTCGGCCTTTCACTGCATTTTAAATGTGTTTTTTTCCTCTTTGTCCATTTGCTGTTTTCATTATAACAAACAAGAGATGTGAGATCCAACTTTAACGAACCACCTGATAATCACAAGCAAAGAGAGGTGAAAACAGTTCATCTAATTTTGCTTCAAATCCTGTGCTGATCATCCTTCTCTAAAAGACTGTATGCTGAATGTTTCAGGAAATTAAAATAAAGGCTCAGAACGGAAGGACTCCACTATGCTCACAGGGATTGTTGTGTCCCATATTCCAGCAAAAATCTAAAGCTCATGTTCCTCAAGATTTGAACAAGACTGATTTCAGTATCTCTTTAAATAATTCACGGCAAAAAGAACATGAATAGTCTGTGCTTCCATCTTTTGCCTGTGTCAAGCAATTTTCATTAGCATTTCAAGTTTCCTTTTTTTTAATTATAATTTTTTTTTTTATTTTAAAAGTATTGAGTGGTCAAGGAAAGAAAAGAAAAATCAAAGGATAAGAATGCTAGACAAGAATTTGTTTAGGAAAAGAATTGTATGGACCTTTCAATGTATAGGGACCCACAGAAAGCCCTCAGGCCAAAGTTAAGAGAACATCCAATTTCATGCTCCAAATAATTTTACACTCTTTATATAGGCACAGCTATTCACAAGCCAGGAAATTCCACAGACCTGTAAACATTTCTTATGTCTAATAATAAGAAATGTGTATATAGCAGCATTACACACCTTATGACAATAACAACTCCCACTTGGAGGTGGGAGGTCAGAAACCCCAGAAATTTGATTTGTAACACAAGTATCAATTTGTATACACACATCGCCAGAGATGGAGCAGTTTGGAAGTAGTGTGTGTACTGTCTTCTGTGATGACAGATGGAAAAGCTGAAGCAGAAAGACACAAGTATGTGCAAAGGTGGGTAAGGCTTTTCCAAGTCTACTTTTACAGTATTTGGTTGAAATACTGGTGAATGTTTGGCCACATGAACTGGTAAAATTTACTGCTCTTACATTTTTAATATGGAAATGCATAAGTCTTTTTTTCAGTTGTGTAGATTAAGGCACTTGAAGATATTATTCAGCACCTATTATTTCACATTTCATATATATGCTCCACAAACTAGATAATGCAAACAAACTAAAAAATACAAAACCTTCTGGTGTTCAAGGAAGCACAGAAATTTGTTATTTGTCATTTACTTCAGTAGGAATTAAGTATAGCTTGAAAAAAGATCATAGTTTGAAGTCTGAAGAAAGATAATGTGAATCAAGACTTCTATAGAGCCTGGCATGTAACATCTCTTAATAACCCCCCAGTAGCACACACAAGCAGGAAGTGGGCACTGACAGTGCTTAAATCAGCTTTCACCTCTGATGGCTCGGGAAGGCATGTGAGCCTTCTCTGTACCTCCATCTGGTGCATGGAGACCAACTCAAGTGTGGGATCACCTGGATTTCCGTGGGCTGCTCTGCACCAGCATGGAAACTGTGAGGAGTACTCAGATAAACTGAACTATGATCAAAGCCCCGCATAATCTACAGCACCCTCACCCAAAGTCTTTGTCAAATTTTTCAGTTTTCATTATACTTGGTGCTGAAATTAAAACTTCCAAGGCAGTTTAATTCATATTAAAATTATGAAAGACCATTTTTAATGGTGCCCAACATTAGCAAGGCAACTGAGAAAGACAAAGAGACTGCAGCATTTTAGTCAGGATTATCAAGAATACCCTCATGAGCAGAAACTTTGAAAAATCTCTAAAAAAGTAAAACTCTAGCTTCTGGATTTCCATTTTGCCACATAAGACCCTTTTGTATGAAATTCCATGGTCAAGGATGATGGTCAAGAAATTTCATGGTTAAGATGCTCTGCTCATCTGCAGATGAATAACAAGTTCTGCATTGTTAACACAATGTGATCTTTCTCTCCTTTTGGATATAAAATATGTTCTTTATATACATTTACATAACCAAGACCCAAAGAAATTAAGGACAGACCAACATTATCGGCAGCGACAACAGCATAAAGCAGTCTGAAACAGTGCAATGAAAGATATGTCAGACTGTTTTTAAGGTGGACAGGGTCAAAAGAAAGCTTTACAAAGACTTTTGAACTTTCAAGAAAATAAGGAACACAATTATCAGGGAACGGAACCCTGCACCAAGGATATAATATGCCCCAAGGGTACAAATAGCCACTCCTCCAGGGCCACAGCAGAAGGTGTAAAAGAAAATTGAATTAAAGACTGTCAATTCATTTCTGGCACAGGTATGGGGCAGATAGCCAACCCAAAGGAACAGGATTCTCTGATGAATGGAAACAGAACTTATTAAAAGAAATGTCTAATGAATGCAAGAAATGGCACTGAGGTCCACAACATCTCCTACACTGAGCTGAGATCCCCCCTGCTCAATCCCACATCATGAGTGATTGGGCAACTGGCAGATAGAGGAGCTGGCTCTGCAGTGATGAGTGGCTGATGGCTCAGTGGGATCTCACAGCACTTGGTATCATGAGGAACTTCTCACATTAGAACCACTGCAATCTATTTGACCATGGCTTTGGTCTATGTTACATGAGGAATACCGGCCTAATGCCAGAGCATTGGCCCTCCAGCCAGGAGTGCAAGGGCTTTTATTTGTGCAGAGGTGCACAGTGCTAAAATGGCTTAACTGCCAAGCTTGTTTTGTCTTTCAGTTTTAAGTTACTGGCAGCTACTATTGAAAGTCATCTTTTACCTCATCAAAGTTAATGAGCTTTGGCACTACACTCCTGAATGTGGTTGTAAAAGTCCTCCTTCCACCAGTAGTTGTGTTACTGCTTGTTCAGGGGCCTCTCTGCCTGGCATTGCTGTACTGTGGAATCGTGTCCTTTTTGGCTATGACTCATCACAGTCACTCAGCCACACAGTCCAACTCCCTTTTCAGTTTAAATCAGCTTCAGGTTAGATTTGAGTGGCTTTAATATGGGAGGGTTCCCATTGTCATGTTTCTGCCTTCAGATCTTAGGGGACAAAGCTGAGAGTAAATGTTGGTGTTTATCCATTAGTCAGCTCAAAGTTTTGCTTTGACAGAGATATAGAGAAATCACATAAAGCAGAAAAAACGCACTGCAATCCACCACCTCAGAAGGAAGGGGCAGAGGAATTTTTTTAACATAAAAGTAGATAAGACCCTTGCTACATGTGTTTGGTCTGTAGCAGTAAGTTTGACAAAATGCCTGCCTCTGCTCCTTCCCAGGCTCTGTGTTAATGCTGACACTGACAACAGCTTATGAAGCACGGCTGACACACGAATGGGCTCAGAGAGGGGGCTGGGGCAGGTGCTGCAGGGCTCCACTGCCTTTGCACATCCACCCAACAGTGCTACTCTCCGTTGTGCAGCTTAAAATTGCAAAAGCTATATGTGACTGGCTACTTTTTGCCTCCTGCCCTCCCTACCAGCCAATGTATCAGGAGCATCGAATCAGGAGCTCCTGATTTAATGCCCCTTCAGCAGCAAACCTCTAAACTGCAATGGTCCCACGTTCAGGGGGCTGGTCCCTACCTGCCTGGCTCCTCATTATCTTATCATTGTGCATCTGCTTAGGACACACTCCAGGAAACTGGCCCACAACTCTGATGATGCCTCCACAGCACAAATAGCCCTATCTGAAAGATGTGTTCAGTCTAACTCAGTAGTCAAAACTGACATGTTCTCGCACCAGAGGTTCACTGGGAACTTTCAGCTGCTTCAGACTTGCCACCTAGATTGCCGTTTAGAAAGCCCTGACAGTTTGCTATCTCTCTGCCAACTTGATCAGAAATTCTGAAATTTAGAGGTGATAAAATCACAAGGATTAGTTCAGTCTTCTACAGAGATAATAGTTCAGATTTGCTTGCCCAGCAAGCCTGTGATGCATAACCATATCACTATGTTCATCTTCCTGGTCTTGACCAGTTTTCATTGGGATAATATGATTTGACTTCAGCTAAACTAAGAAGCTTAATTAAAATTTGTATTTCTTTTCAAATAACATATTGATTTCAGAAGAATTTCCAAAATAGACCCATTTAAGCCCCATTTAATAATTTATTGCCAAAGTTAAATTAAATTTAAGTTGCTAACATTATAGAGTAATAAAAGGAGAATGTCTACTTCTCTAGTCAATAACTTCATCTAAAACATATATGTATTTCAAAAATAAAACACGGTTGAATTTTTCAATAATTTTAAGCTGCATATTCAACATCTTTGGTACAAGGGTAACAGACACAGGCACTAGCAGCAAATAATGATTACAGACGTACAAGAAGAGTTTCATTAGCTACCAGTTCAGTGAATTTACTCCTGCTCACCTGCAAACCTAATATGGCAGAGAAGCAGCCAGAGCTGGTTTTGCTCCTCCTCGGCCACACCAGGAAGAGTTGCATGAGCAGAGGGCTAACCCCACAAGGCATACTTTCAACCATGCACAGTATAAGGCAAATCAAGTATAACTTTTTTAAGTCTTTGGTTTTTTTTAACAGTGTTTGGAGCTAATGGACTTATTTCAATTTCCTGGTAAATGGCAGCCTGCAAGAACTAAATGGTGTGACAGGATGTGGGTGCTTGAATTTTATCTCCATTTAGCAGAGCACTGGTCTGTACTTAGCAAAGCAGCTCTCAGCTTGCATTACCAGCAAGCACCTTCCCATTCCCAGGCAACACTGCCTGTCAACCCACAAATGAGTAAAATTCCTCACTGAGGTAAGGAGAATGGTGGCAATGTACAGAAGCATTAACACTTCAGCCTACATTGTTTGAAGACACAGAATTTTGCAAAACTAAAGAACCAGAAAGTGTAGTTGCCCTAATGACTTGGTTTTTTTCATTTTTAGCTACAAAGCACGACACAGGCAACCACCACAATGACACAAACCTCCTGCTACACTATGAGACGGCAACCATCTAAGGACAAAGACTGTAATTTCCCTTCTGTGAGGCATGGCACAGAACATCCAGAGACTGTCCTGGGCTAGGATAATCTGAGTTGCCCACTACAAACATACAAAGTACTTTTGTCTTTTATCCTTCTGCTATTACTATTTCAAGTATTTTTTAACTACTGAAGCTTCATTGATCTGTCTAAAGTCCAAAGAGCCACCGTTATTAAAATAATGATCCCCTGGCTACCTCTACCACAGCAGCTGATGCTCAGGCAGATGTTTTGTTGTTTTGTTTGGTTTTTAAATTGGAATTTCATGTTCCATAAGTCCTTCAAGAAATGTTGGGTGAATTCCACAACATTCAGATCTGAAACTTACTTCCTAAAGACAACATCCACAAGCTTTTTTTCTTTCCTAAAAGAAAATCTAAAATTAATTAAAAAAAAAAAGGCAACAAGTCCCATTTCTGCTCTTCCCCAGTGCTCTCAGAAGCAAACACCTTGTGCTGTTAAACTGCTGGCCCTCTCCTCACACCACTAACAGACTGTAGCCGACCTGCTTTCTACTGTTGCCTTATACTTTCCAGCACTGAACAGGAATCTCTCTGGGGCTGACTGCATGAAAGCTTTGTAAAAAGGCACTTTAGTCTTCTGTTTTATTGCTTCTAGTATTTTTTAACAATCTAGCAGACCCATCTAGTTATTCACAGCTTTTCTCATACATTGGAATAATTTGTTAATTACTTACGGTTCATGTGATTTCCTGAATTAATTTCTTCATTTTGGTAATAATTACTTTGAATTTTATCTACAGTAGTAGATATTATCTTTAGTTAGCATCACTTTTGATGGATTTCCATCTTCAGAAAACCACTACTACCTACACAAACACTCATAACCCAGACTTTATTTTTTTCTCTGGCTTTACTGCTCCCTCTCCATTTAGCCTGAGGCATACACTTGCACAGTGTGTTGTCATGATTTCCTTACAGGTTCTAGGATTTCAGTTTATATTTGTATACTTTTTTTCCATACCTTCTAAAATTTCTCCTAGAGCTTTCTCCCTGCTTTCTCCTAGAGCTAACTTTTAAACTCTTGTCCCAGGGAAGACTAGAGCTCATATTCTGCAGAAATAGCACTGAGGATTTCAAAGGAGATGTAACTTTTACTGTTTAAATTACACCCAGAAGATAGCATATATTTCAATACATTTCATTTATGTAACATACTCACATCTCTCACTTTCTAATACTAAGTGTGCCTACATTTTTACAAGACTAACTCCAAATACTACCTACAATACAGAAGCTCTCCATGGTATATCTCTGCCATGCCTTAAACTGTGCAAGCAGTCCTTTGGTTAGGTATGCTGGGAGCTTGATACAACAAAGTGAATTAACTCTGTTTCTTTGTATGCCCAATTTCTAGTCTAACTTAATGGTATTTGCAGTGAGATTCTACAAATGTGTGCCTTCTCCTCATAAAGAAGAATGCAAACTCAATTAGTGTGCACTCCCAAGCACTGGGAATGGAGGATTTTTCAGACCATTAAAATAAATCACTGCATCTGCATATTGTTACCTGTGCTTTTTTTAAAGTAGAATATATTCTCTGTGAAAAAGCATCAATTAAAACATGACATTAAACCAAGTAATGTTTTTTTTTAGGTAAAAAGACTTACCACAGCAAGAGCAAATCAATCACTGGAAAAATCACACACTGCCTAACAGTACGATGAGAGGCATCCAAATGGCCTCAAGTTCCATCCTTCATGCATCAGTAGAAATGGATGAATATCACTATGCCAATAAACCTGAAAATGCTTACAAGATTGCAGGTCCAGATCAAGCACCTGACACCAAAGGGGAAGCACCTCCATCTACCACACTGGCTCTACATGAAGGAAGCTTACATCTGCAGGAGAGATGGAAGCAGCAACGTGTGTCAGGGTGACCTCCTGGACAGCCAGAGGGCTGACAGCCAGGCAAGGATGTTTATACCTGGGCATGTCACACCATATTTCTCTTCTACCTTATAATTTGTATGGATTTGTTTTATTTCATAGTTTACATTATTAAGCTTTTGCAAAAGATCCCTATTAATACAGTTCCTCTGATTTAAATTTTAAAAAAACCCTTTTTATTAAAGAAATAATTCTATCTGCATAACAAAATTACAAATAGTAGAAAACAGCAAAAATCAATTGATTTCAATAAAGTTGCCCTGACAGACAGATCATAAATGCCAGTGGAAAGAAACACAGAAAATTCATTCTGTTTAATTATTAATCTGCTGACAGCACAAAGGTAATGTAATGGACTTGGGTGTGTTCTTGAAATGCCTCTAACCTTTGTAAGCAGGAAAGTGGTCAGAATTTGTTTTGCAGAAGATTAACAGCCCCTGCATCTCCAGAGAATCCTTTGAATCTCTCAGATCTGGAAAAGCTGCCCGCTGTGGTATTTAAACCTCATTTTTGTTTCTGTAGCATGCAGACAACTCCTATCCGAATTGAGAAACTAAGAAATCCTCTGTTTCCTCTGACTTCCTCCGTTTTCCTCATAGCAAGGCTTCATCTATGAAGAAGGCACAGGCTGGGCTAGTGCTTGTCAACTTGATCATTACATTTATAAATCCATCAAAAACAGTATTAAAAAGACTCACCAGTAAGACTGCAAGCACTGGACACTAAAACAATATTAAATCTAATTATTTTTAGCAAAGAATCATCAAATAGCTGAAATTCAGAAAGAATTCTGGATATTAAAAAAACAGAAGGAATATGAAAAGCAAGTGTACCATGAAGATAATGAGAGACCAAGCTAGGATGTATTGGCAATCAAACTGGTTTCTCCTCCAGCAACTGAACTGTGAAGCATCTAGATGGAATCTGTGGTGAAGAAACATCTAACATTTCAAAAACTCAGCATCACACACTGTCACCATTCCCAGGATTATTATGAGTGAAATCTCCTGTCTCTATATGAAAAGAAGTCATAGGGATTTGGGTTTGAGCTTGTTTTTGAGCTAAAAGCTTTGAAGAACTTTTTGTTCTGAAATAGGGCATCACAATGAATTTTGTGACAGATCATTTCCCTAATGATCACATTTCCTGTAGTGAAACTTTTCATCTTCCTCTATGACTGCACCACACACTCTGCAACAACACACACTCTGCAACACTTTCCACCTCCAGAGAAAAGGTTCTTATAGTCCCTTAGACTGAAAGAGGACTCAAAGAAATGTGTCACTCTGACTTAAGTCCTGGGTCAGGACTCTGCATCACCAGCACAGCTGATCTCTTTTGATTTGGGAGTTGGACTTATTTCACAAGAAAGGTAGATAGTAACTTCTTTAACAATCTGCCTCACTAAGACCTATCATCATCCTCATCGTGTTAATTCTCATTTGCATTTGCCTTCTGCAATGCCACAATAATTCCAGAGCAGAAGATAAATGGAGCTGCTAAACATACTGAGCTCCACTATAAAATTACTGGGACATTACTGTTATTTTTCTGCTCTTGATTTACTCTTCCTTACGTTCATTAAAAAATGCCACCCTCTGATCTGACCCACCTGTCCAAGCAACCCTTTTATTTGTGCTCAATTTGATAGCTCTGACTGGAATTAGGCAGAAATTTTCTGTTCAAGATGACAGCAATCCTCTCCCAGGAAGAAGGATTAATGCCCTCAAGTCCTCCTACAGTAGTCTTTGCTGAATATCACATTAAGTTCTTGTGTTCACCCTTATTTGGATGAGAAGTACCTTATGCAGAAGGTTGACCCAGGACTTCTATAACTGTATGTACATGCCTCGTGCCATGCTGCTGATTGACCAACAGGGTTCATAAAATTAATTGTTCATTTCCTACATTAATCAGTTATACTCTTGGTTTGGGTTGTTCAATATGGCTTTGCCTCAGTTTGCTGAAAAATACGTGACTTCCTTTATGAAATTACAGTCGCAAACAATCAAGTTCAATGTTTGGATTAAAAAATGCTCCTTCTGTTGTCTTAATTTCTGATCCTTTTGTTTTGGCTTCTTACTCAGCAAAAGGTCCAGAGCATTTCTTTTTATTCAGCAGCTTTTCAAGTGACCTTTTGAAGTCAGCTATCTGACTGTGAAGTCAGCTATCTGAAAGTGTCCATTTAACACAGAAATAATAACTTTTACTTGCTAAAGTGTTCTGAGCTCTGTGGAACAGTAAGATATTTAGAAAGGTGCACTGAAGTCCATTTATGAAATATAAATATTTTATATCAGCTCTATGAGATCACAATTTGCTATGATGAACAGGTGTCCCAAAGATCTTTTCTTTTGCATTTCCTTTCATTAATAATGTTTACCAGCACTTACTGAAATAAATATGTGATCTGATTTCTGCAAATACCTACTTTTCCCTCTAATGACACAAATATTTTGCCAGGTAACACTGTTATTAAAAATGGTTTATGGGTCTCTTAAAGAAATCACATTCCTTTGTCTCACCTAAAAGATGAAAATGACCATCACTTACATTACGTTTCACTCAAAACCACTTATATGTGTATGAAATAATCAAGACTCAGGTACATTCCTGAAAGCAGGAATCTATTCTAAACCCTTTGGAAGAATCATTGTGTTTCTACTTGCATACAGAAACCCACACACTGTAACAACTGGCAGCCCATTCACGGCTTGTGAATCCTCAATGGTGTCTATGGGGTGACCAGGAGATCAAGCCTTGTGTGTCTGGCCTGATAAAGGAAAATGTAGTTTAAATTCTCTATACAGTATCCCAAGGAATCTGACCAAATGTAAACTAGTGAATAAGTCTGCTTTCTTAATGGCATAGATTTAAATAAATAAAACACTGAAACCTTATTAACACTGATTCTAAAGACAAGCTATATTGTCTTAGGCAAAACTCTCATAAACAGTTTGAAAGCTTCTCCAGGTAAGAACCTTTTCAAGAGGTGCTATAATCCTTTCTCTGAGCAGAATTCTTCCCCCCACACCTATAAGAATTGCCTATACTCTTTCTCAGACTGGAAGAATGAGTGTTCTGCCTACACTTCCTGGAAACTGTGCCTTGACCTGTGTGCCTGCTTTTATCAAAATATCCATCAAAGGTCAGGTAATTTTCCATACTCATCTAGAGATAAAGATGCTACCTTTCTTGATGAATCAGTTCAAGAGTGTTAGTGCTTTTCCCTCAAAACGGATCAGATATAATCACTATGAAAATGAAGTGCATTATTTCCATGACTGTTTCCAAGCATGCTCAGAATAACAATCATAGGAGATTCCACAGCTTCTTCCACTCAGCCCTCCAATCGGCTCTTCCCTGGCTTTGGAGCTCGCGGCAGGGGACAAGAGGCTGAGCAGGAAACCAGACAGGAAGGGCTAACAAGACTTCTGCACTAGTTCTGACAGCTATAAGAAAGTATGAGCACGGGACACTGAGCACTAGTTTTAAAAAAGAAAAGACAAAAAAGAGAAAAGGGCAGAAAAAATGCTATCACTGAAGAAATGCTGGAGAGAAGCCAGTAGGTTTTCATCCTCTTTAGACTAATGCCAAAAGGTGATTGTGCCTGCAGTACTAATTTACTTCTTTCATGAGAAAGAAACTCCCTGATTTACTGGGAAAGAAAACAATGACTTTTTATAAAGTAAAATAACTTTTACTTGCTAAAATGTTCTGAGCTCTGTGGAACAGTAAGATATTTAGAAAGGCGCATTGAAGTCCATTTATGAAGTAGAAATTTTATATCAGCTCCGTGAGGTGAGAATTTGCTATGATGAACAGGTGTCCCAATGCTCTTTTCTTTTGCATTTCCTTTAATGAATAATGTTTACCAGTATCAGGGCTGCTTTTTCTAACAAAATCATACACACATAAGCTGTTCCAAAAGTCATTGTCCAGGGAGCAAAGGCAATTACTCAAGAGCTGTCAAATATCCATTTATATTGCCAGTGCCAAGCTCTAGACCTTTCCCTTTCCTAACACTGCTGAACATCCACAGAGATGTTTCATTCCATGATCACAAATTGCTCTTTTGGTCCAGCTTAGAACATGGCTTCAGAGCACATGGTGAAATACTTTTCACCTGCAGAGCTGGTTCTGTGTTTCAGCTATGGAGTAAGGGAGGCAAAGAACCACGAGAACACAGAGGTCTCACAGCTAAGTTGTGAAATGGTGGTCTAGGTAACAGGATTAATATTCCAGCTCTCATCACTGAACTCTTGTATGATGTTACAAAATGTACTCACACTAAATTTTACACGCAGCAATCATTAATAATTGGTCTGCATTTAACAGGTTCTTAATTATACCAGTTTGACTAACAGAAGTGATGACCTTTCAAAACTGCAAATTAATCTGAGACAAGCACCCTTCTCCTTAAAGCAACCCTAACTTCAGTTAATTTTTCTGATTATTAGACTGATCTTCTCTTTGGGCCATTTTATCATCACAAGTATGAAAATCTATATGTGTGTAGCACTTAGAGAAGATGAGCAGCAGCAGCTTCAAAAAACATAAAAAGAAACAAGTATTTCTAGTTGTAGAAAGTTTTCAGTAGCAATTCTGTAAATATGGCCTGAACTGTGCATTGAGCAACACAGATATAAAATACCAAACAGATTTTCATTCTCTTCACAGAAAGAATCCAGTAAGGGAAAATCTCTTTCTGAAGTTCTGAAGCACTTCTTTCAGTGAAGACACTGATTGCATCCACCATCACTGCAAAGATCTGGTATCAGCCATATGTCAGCTTTATCACTCTATTATTGCAGTGCTCTTCAAAGACTACCTTAGAGATCTAAAGCAATTTTTAAAAAGTGTGTAGGCTTACTGTACCTGCTTCCTTCCCCCTATGGTTACACATTATCTCGAGGAAAGGCTGTCATAACAGACAGAGATCAGATTTTACAGAAAGATTATATTAATAAATAGTTATTACACACATATTACACAATATAACTCCCTTCAAGGCTCTGCTTACAGCTCTATCTTATGATCAACCACTGCATTTGCAGAGCCATTCCAAACACTTTACATTTCATAACAAAACCTTTTCACTCAAACTTGCAGCCATCTAGAACCCAAAAGTCCTTATGACACTGAAATCCAACACCACAAATTAAAAACAATCAATTCCACAAAAACCAAACAAACAAAAACACAAACCAAAACCTCACAACCCTCTGTAGTGTTCAGCAGACATTTTAAAAAACATTCTATATTGTATTATGGATCCAGGTCACACTTGAATTGCAGGCAATCTCCAGAGCTTGTATCTACAGAATTCACCCTCTGATAATCAGGAAACATGATTTTTTCTTTCCAGTCTAAATAAATCAGTTAAGTCAATTACATGTCAAAATTAATTTATTATTGTTATTACTATTTATGAGCACTGAGATATGAAAGTGCTGAATGCAACCTAAAAATTTTTTGAACTGAACAGAACAGAATGTGGAACCTCTCTTCCACATCCAGATACTGTTCACGATAGCTCATTTCCTGCAGGTAGAGGAATAGCTACAAGAATTGAGACTCAGGAGGGTGGGATTACATGCTCTCCCATGCAAGACAGTAAAACTGTGTGTAACACATTATCCACACACTCTGTTGTTTGTTTACTGTATTTCACTCACTGGTGGGAGAATGCAATATGTTAATGAAAGGATTAAACAGCTGGAGAAAATAATCGTTGCAAATAAATATAGTGCCTTTGTATGTGACCTGATTTTTTTATTGTTTCTACACAGCAAGAGAGGAGCTCTGGAACACCTTATGTTTTTACCCACAGTAGTTTATATCATTATCTTCCAGGAATACTTACACCAGTTGTTGACATGCATAAAGGTTGTAAGAGCACAACGTGATGATATGTGCAATACATGGACCTGTGTAGGATAGTTTATCTTGAATCCTGGGAATAATTTATTGCATGCTGCTTTGAATGAGGTGTTGTATGTCCCTTTCTCAGAAAAGGAAATAAATAGCACAGGGGATTATGCAAGTTCTCTGGCTGGCCACATATGCTGCTATCACTTTTTCCATTATCAGTCTTTCCTCTCACCTTTATAGCATTCCCTTTTAAGAAATATCCATGCTGTCCAGAATCAGACCAGAAATCCTTTGAGGACAAGACCATACTTCATCCTACATTTGTTCAGCACCTGGCCTAGCAAGACCACAGCTGTGGAAAATAGCCTTTCTATAAACACAGAAGTAAGACAGTCACAACCACACAGAGGAGCAGCTCCTTCCTGACTTCCCAAGTAGCTCTTTCTTTCCTTTCCAAGTATTCAGTATTCACAACTTCAGAAAAACTTTCAGAAAATATTAACTTGCAGCTGAACATTACAATTTTTACATTGTCTCAGTGACCAACATGTGAAGGTCCTCTGAAAATCTGATCATTTTATTCTATGTAAAAACAGTTGCCAAGTGTTTTGGAGCTTACAGTCAAAGCCAGGGATATCTCTTCCAAACAGCTTTCTCAGGGCAGCTAACAGGAACTTGGAGTTCGAAGACCCCCAGTAAGTTTAAAGGGGGAAAAAAAAATACAAACAAAAAAAATCCCAAAACCCAAACCAGCAAAACCAGCAAGATTAAATAAATTCTGTAAGACACTTGAAAGCCTTTTCAGACTTTCCACTGACATCACCACTGAGGTGAGACTCAGGTGAGCACCAATTCTATTCTGAAGAGAAACAGAGAGCATCAGCTGCAGTTAGAGCAGCTGAAAATGGCATTTCTGACATGCATTTTGTTATGAAAATGTCCTCCTTGCTTGAAGAGGGCGGTTTTTAGAAGCCATGGTTTGCAAGCAGTCCTTCCCTTGCCATTTAAGGTACCCTCCTGCAATGACGACACACTTGATGACATCCACATTGTAAATGGGTTTCTTTCCAATATTAACACAAAAACTTCAACCAAGTACTGCACCTAACATTTGTCTATTTATTCAGGGCAGTGCAAAACTGCATCTTAGCAGGCCATTGAGCCCAGCATTAACTACAGGAGGAAGACAAATGCAGCTGTTGCTTTTTTATTAACTTTTGGAATAATTGATCCACATACCTTTGCATTTTTCTCCTGAACTGTTTTATGATTTCTAATTAATTTAATGCATCCTGTGTTGATTCAAAAGGCATCTGTAGGTGAGTTCCATAACTGCATGCCTCTATAAATATTATCTTACTACATATTAAAACTTAACTATTTTATCACTTCAAAATCCTCATGGCCAAACCGACCAGTCTGCAGAAAAGTAAAAAATGCTAAATTTGGCAAGCCAAACAACACAGGATTTTATGAAAGTTTCATGTCTGAGTATTATAAAGCCTTGATCCATTACTGTCAAGGTTAAATAACTCTTTATAGATTTCACATTCATTTCTTTGAGCTGCCTCCCTTGTATTCAGCACTATTCCACTGTAAACCTTCTAAACTGTAGAAAGGAAGCTGACACTGGGTTAAACTGTTATTATTCATACATTTTGTCTAAGAGCAAGAGTATTGAATGTCTCTCAGAAACATTTATTTCTAAGTCATTTCATTAGCAGACAAAGACAGCAAAATCAGAAATGCTACTAATGTCTACTAACGCACATTTCTTTCTGCTCTTTCACATCTTTCCCTAAACCTCAACCACAGTTCTTACCGCAGACTAACACACCAGACTGCAGGTGTGCAGAGGATGTAGAAAGATCTTTCACTTCTGTTGAAGCAGCATGGTTGAGCACAGCAGCATTAATGAAGCTGCAAACAAAGTCACACTTTTTTCTGTACTTGGTAGGCAGTCTGAGGTATCCCAAATATTACCCTTCCACTCACACACATTGCACAGGCATGCATATTCACAGATTGTATTTTGCGAGGAGGGACCTTGTGTACTGCATACAAGACACCTAGGGAATTAATCTCCTACTGCCATCAGGGACCAAGTAAAAAAAATTCCACATAATTTTAAAAATATATGTTTCATCATTTAAAGTCTTCCCAGAAACTATGATATGAATAAAGAAATCCTCCAGATACTCTATCCAAAACTCATTAAAACTGGATGATTTCTCTAAGGTATATACACACGTGATTTTGCATTCATTTTAGACATCAAAGGTCTACCTTAAGAGGCTAATCAAACTGCTGCAGTAGCAGCACTGGTCATCTTCCCTTTGATTACATGAACGTACGATTTTACATTAAATGCTGACAAAGTCAACTTGGCCTGCATTTCTCTAGAACAATTGTTCAGGTTTATAACTGCTACCACTGAGACTCCTAAAACACCTAATTAACTAGACAGGCTTCTTATTGTATTTACCATTAAGTGTGGAGGATTCTTTATAACATGAATCCTTTTGCTGTGGTCTCTTTAGCACACCTCAGCTAATCCCCAGACACAAGAAGTAAAAGGCTGGCGGTCTTGTTCTGGTGTCTCAAGAACTCATTGACCAGCTTCCGCTATTTCACCCATATTTCACCCAATAACGGGTAAAATAGAGACTACAGCTGATGTGATCGTGTTTTACAGAATTTCAGATTTGCTGAGGTTAAGCACAGTATGGGTTGTTCTTACTCAGCACAAAAGTACTGGCTCCCCATTGACAATACCTGTGCTTTAGGACTAAGAAAAAGGTAGAATTTATGTACAAGTCATTTGCTCCATACTTTTGCTTTCATTGCTCAGATACTCTATCCAAAATACTCCAATGCACAGCCATTTTCATCACATTAATTGGTGGTAGTTTACATGTTGCAAGATACAGGCATACCTGTAAATATTTAAGGAATTAGCACTCTACATTTTTCAACAAGGTAAGTGTTACTAGCTTCAACTTGACAGATGATGAAACTGAGGTCTGGAGAAATGAAAGCAACACTTCAGTTTCTGAGACAGCCTAGACTGCAGCTGACTTTTGTCTCTTAGATCTTCTTCTAGAAGCCTGACTCTGCTTTGCTGTTTATCTTACCCTATTTTTCCCCTACATAAATCTTAACTCATAAGGCTCCAGAAACAGTTCAGGGCTTAATACTATCTTAAATATTCAATTTACAGTTTTGCAGTGTATATGATTACCTGGAAAGGCAACGCTAGCCCTATATTTTTGTAACAGCTCAGCTGAGGTTCTGTATTATATATTTCTCTGAGTGTAAAAATCTTTCAACTCATACAGGACATATGCTTCAGTTAACGAACTGCTGTTTCCTTATCTATTTTACAAAGAGATTCATTGTATGGCTTCATTTTTCTATTAGATAGCTATTTTGATTATTTCTCTTACTGTCAGGAAAAGAATCTATTTCAAAAGGCAATTAAAAATATTCCTCCACAGAGTTCACATTTTTGAAACAACAAAAAAGTCATTCATGCCCTAAAAAGGTACCTCTAGAGCTCTTTGCAAGGCAGTGGGATTATGAACGAAGAGCAGACAGATTGTAAGAGAAGTCTTTGAAACTAAAGAATAGAAACCTAAGCAAGCAGGCCAGCCGAGAAGGCACTGACACAGAGGGAATAACTGCAAGAACAGTACTGCAAAGTAGTGGTATAAAAGAAAAGAAGTAGATCCTGTTAGCTATACAACACCATGGATAATATAAGCCAGCACTGAAGTGCTCACAGCTAGTTTCTCAAATCCCAGCATTGAAGGCCCCAAACTGCTTTACTTGAAAGGGAAAAAAGCCTGGAAATAGATAAAATGCTGTAACAGTTACTGAAACACCAGTGAAAAAGACCTGTTTGCAAGTGTATGGATAGCCCGGAAATACATCAGGACATGCAGGCTAAAAGAACAGTCAAGTTGCAGGGAAATAAACAACTTTCATAACTGTATCTGTTATTTTAATCTTGATATTTACAGGAGGAAGTCAGAGTTTTGCCACTCTTTAAAACATCTCTCTTTTTTTTTTTTTTTTTTTTTCCCCCCCTCCACAGAAGTGCTTCGGGGCCTAAACTGAGCTTTGAAGAGAGTCAACTACTTCCTCCAAAATATACTGGACGCACTTCATAAATTTGTCTGAAAGAAAAAACTGCTTGATTTCTGTTATATGCGATTTAAGATAAACCAGTGTGAACGACGGGTATCTCAGGAGGCTGCAGAAAGCAGCAGAGCTCGGGGACAATCTCTGTCTCGCAGGCAGAGCTGGCAGTCGCAGTGCCAGCAGCCTGCTCGGTGAGCAGCACAAACAGCCGGCCCAGCCCTGCCTAAGCCAAGCACTCCGGTAACACACACGCTCTGCTGGGGCTCAGAGGGACTCACTGCCACAGAGCTGAACTCTTGCTAGCAAGCCTTGCCCAGCGCTTCACACCTCCCTGCAGCACTTTTCACTCCTCTGCTGTCTCGAGTTCCATCTCTGCAGCCACCCCCGTGCTGTGCTCCCCCTGCTTTGGTTCTCACCCTGGGACTGGCAGCAGAGGAAGAACAGCCTCCCAAAGAAGGGGGAATGACTCAGGGTAAGTCAGTAAGGGGGATGCAGAGACACTTCAGAGACACCTGTTTTAACCACACCAGATATCTGACTGAGTAGAAAAAGTCAAGCCATGACAGCAGACTTCAACGTGGGCAAATTTCTTCTGCCTTCCTGATGGACCAGATTTATGCTTATGAATATTGACTCTTAAAGTAAGTTGAGAATGTAAACAGAGAACAAACATTTCCATGGCTTGCTGTTCTTTCCCAGCTCCCAGAAGGATCCGGTAAATACCACAATGCAGCTGCACAGCAAAGGAAAACAGAATATATACAAAGTATTCCCATCTTCAGTGTGGAGACTACTGCTTGTTTAATGCATATACATGCTACCGGACTAGCAAGCAGTTCTGAAGATAGGTCATGGGAGTCAGAAAAAACAGAGCTTGATTCCTCACACTCAGCACATTTGGAAAGTCACTTCATCCTGTTTCCTCCCCCCACTTCTTATGCCTTATTTCATTATATATGCAGTGTTTTTAACATGCTTGTTGATTTGTTTTTCAGAATCTTAATATATAAATATAAGTTCACCACATTAAAACTAAAGAAGTGGTTCCAAATACCAAGCCATCAAGAGCTGGACCTTCTTTAGAAGGTCCAGCATGGCAGTTTTTTAGCTTTATATCTACACTAGTAAAATATTCTTAGTATATCAATATACTGATGTGAGTGAATAAAAATGACTAGAACATGTCTTTTTCCTACTACGTAAGAAGGACCCATTAGTCCAGAACCAGTGTCTCTTGTGCTGTCTGCATCAACAGATATACCCATAGCACACCAACAACCCAGCCATCTGCTTGTTATGTTTGAACAGGTCTAGGTAAATGAGTAAAAAATTACATATTTAGTCTAAATCTGTATCTAATTTCAGTCCAGAATCCAAGTTGTTCACCCAGAGTGCTGCTGAGCTCCGACCAGCTTGTGTCCTGCTTGTAGCTTAGGTATGACACCATAATGACACTAAGCAGCTTCCAGTTCAGCAGTTGTTTGTGTCTGGCCAGCCCAGGAGCAAGCAGAGCTGCCAGCCACCTGTGTGCACATCAACTCCCTGCCTCAGTTCACTGGGAATAAAGCACTGGGGTGGTGCACAATGTGTAAAGCAGGCAATTTGTTGTAAATGGTTAAGAGTTCTCTGACTGCAGGACTCTGGGGTATGCATTTCAGAAACCCATGGGTGCACCACTACGACAAAAAAGAACAGTCCCAAACAACCTGCAGTGGGGCATCTGTAAGAGAACATCAGTGGTGCTGCTCTTCACCTTTCTTCTACCTCAATACACGTTCTCCTACCAGAGCAATTCCCACTATACTTTATCCTACCCATAAAATTAACCAATATCACTAAGTCCCACTGCTTAAAAAATTAGGTTGGCCAGACTCTTTCCAAGGGTATAGACTGACCTGTGAAAAAGATTTTCATGGAAAATCAGAGCTATAGGATAAGCTATCTGAAAAGAAAATGCAACACTTCCAGCTGGAAACTTGTACAGCTCTTGAGCATGGAGATTACATGACCAGAATTACATGTGTGTGCTGGTTTTGATTGGGTAGAGTGAATTTTCTTCACATTATCTATCTTGGGGCAATGTTTGTATTTGTGATGAAAAACAGCGCTAATAATCCAGAGATGTTTCCGTTACTGCTGAGCAGTGCTTACACAGTCAAGGCTTTTCCTGCTTCTCACACCTCCCCACTAAGGGAGGAGATTGTGGGTGCACAACAAGCTGGGAGAGGACACAGTTGGGACAGATGACCCAACTGCCCAAAGAAATATTACATATGGCATCGTGCTCAGTATAGGGAGCTGAAGGAAGGAGGAAGTGGGGACATTCAGAGTGATGGCATTTTTGTTCCCAAGTAACCATTACATGTGATAGTGCCCTCCTTTCCTGGGGATGCCTGAACACCTGCCTGCCCAGAAGAAGTGAATTAACTGCTTACCTTTTGTTTTTCTTTACCTATTAAACTGTCTTTATCTCAACCCATGATTTTTCTCACTTTTACCCTTCCACCCAATCCCACCGGGAGGCAGTGAAAATGCAGCTGTATAGGGCTGAATTACCAGCTGGAGTTAAACCACAGCAGCCCTCTTTGGCAACCAATGTAGGGCTCAAAGGGCTTGAGATAACAACAGCTTTGATTGGAATGTGTGAGATGGAATTTACAGCTGTTGTTGCTCTTTGGCTGCTTTGGGCAGACTCCTGTGCTTGCCCTGGGCTTGATGCCCTACAGTACATTAGTGCAGTGCTCATCTGTGCCTGCTTTTTGCTTTCCCTGCTGTTGTCCTGCTGATCCCCTCACTCTGCTGTGCCTGGGGACATTTTGAGGACAGCAATGGTGATGCACAGGCACTGGCACATGGCCAGAGCATCACTGCTGTTTCTGTGCTGCTGTACTGGACATGCTGGAACTCCAGTGTGAGCTCAAGTCAAAGGGACTGTGACCTGTGGGTGAGTCCACATGGGAGCAGGACATCCTGAAGCTTCTCTGGCCACGAATACGTCCATGTCAAAGCAGGTACATCTCAAAGTGCCTGTGACCGTGGTTGTGTCAGTGCCACAGCGGGGGCACCCCTGAAGGTGTCGGAGCCCAAGGCCAGGTCCCTGCTGCAGCAGGTACAGCTTGAAGCACCAGCAGCTGTTCATGGGACCATGCTGGAGCACCTTGAAAGGTGTGGCCATGGATAAACCCACAGCAGAGCAGGAACACCCTGCCCCTGCAGGGACTGCAGCCAGGGCAAGGCCCTGTTGGGCAGGTTTGCCCTCTGAGGGGACAGTGGCTGTGGCTGAGGCCGTGCTGGAGCAGATCTGTCTCTGAGCGCACTGAGGCCTATGGATGGGGCTGTGCTGGAACAGCAGCCCCTCAGAGCCACTGTGGCTGTGGATAAATCCATAGAGCAGCAGACGTGTCCCTGAAGATACTGCCTCATAGACGAGGCTCCACTTGGAGCACATACAACCCTAAGGGACTGCAGTCTATGGGTAAATCCAAGCTGGAATTAAGGCAAAGGGAAGAGTTCATTGCAATGTTAAACCCAATAGGGAGTGGGTAAGAGATTGTAATAGAAATACCTTTAAATTGTTGTAACCCATGATTTGAGTTGCATATTATAGGAATTACTATAACAAGAACCACCCAAACCTATGGAGGAAAAGCCTTACAAGAAACGGAGCAAGTGCATCAGGAACCCCAACTGAACTGGCTCTGGTGCCCAATAACCACAAAACAAACCACCTTTCCTGTCCTGAGCATCACCGCAACATGGAGCCCAAAGTCACAGAGCAATGGACTCAATGGACATCTTATGAACACTCTGCAGTGGTATCTGTGTATGATACCAATGTCATTGATATCATGTATCAAGAAGGCAGGTGGTGGTTATCTACCTCTATTATCAACACGGTTTTCAGCACAAACCCTAAATATAGTCCCATGCTGGCTGTATGTCCAAAATTAACACTATCCCAGACAAAACCAGCATAGTGTGCCTGCTGAAGCTTGATACTTTTAACATTGAAAAAAAAAGTCACACCCAAAACTATCAAGAAATTATTTAGTTTCCTGAAATAAAGGAAGTGGCTCAGAAGTGGGTGAAAGCTTTTGAAAGCTGTTAAATTGCTAATACTTTTGTGGAGGAGGGGGTAACTTGAAATAATGATCTAATGGAAACACTGCTTGTTCTGCAAGTATTTCTTTTTCCTAAAGGGAAGCAAAGGTGCTCTTCTGACTTTTTTGGCTTGGGTTAGGGGTTTTTGGAGGAGGGCTTTGGGGTATTGGTCAGTTTTTTGGGGTGTTTGATTACCACTACACATCTCTTTCTTATCAGAAAAATTAGTTGGATACATGCTTTTTATTTGGGGGATTTACACAGTGAAAAGGCCTTTCTGCAGGTTCTAACTTCTATTTTGTAGTTTGATGCTCTTAAATGTGGCTTGGTGATTACAGGAAATAAGTGATGTTCCATAGGATGTCTGAGCTTGTGGAGGAAGTAAGACAACCTTAAAATTTCTCCTGCTAAGTTTTCAAAATCACTAGGTACAATAGACTGTCGGAAAATAATTTTAGTAATAACAAAAGAAATCCCAATGCCCACCCAACTCTTACAATCAAGTGCCTGAAAAGTGATTGCCATAAAGCCAAAGCTTACGCCACCCTTTCGAAATGCTGCTCCTCCATTAACAAACCCCTCCTTCGGAGACTGCCAGATGTCCCTTGGCCACAAGGCAGAGCAATCTGCACAGCAAATATGAACTATAATGGCTCTGTCACCCTGAGAGGAGATGCAATCTCTGTGCCAAGCTACATCATTAAAACAAGGTCTACGATGTTGAGTACTTGATACTACACCATGAGATTTAATTGATTTAAGTGTAGTAGAGAGGAGTTAAAATAATTCCTTGAGGCTCTTCAGTTTAGTAAATGTAGAGAGAAACTGGCTCAAGTCAGACTACTGTGTGTGAACAGAGAAAAATAACTATTACTTGAAATAAAATGCTACTACCCATTTATCTGTCTTCCAGCCCTCTCTGTCAGCTAACATGTTGACTGACTGTGAAGGTGGCTGAGAGAGCAGACAGTAACCTGCCTTTTCTGGGGAAAAGGTAACAGTAGGAAGTCTCAGAAGGACTTATAAAATGGAAAGTAGGACAGCAGATAAAAAAAAAATCAGGAAAAGCAAGAGATTTTGTTCTTTTCCTCTACAGTGCAGCATTCACTTGTTTTCTTATAATCTCCAGCAGCTATCAACCAGATTTATGCAGTGCTGTCTCCGTTCAGAGATTCTGAGGGACAAGAGAGCTAATGCTCAGGCTTCAAATGTTCTTCTTAGCTGGTTATCAACTAAAGGCAGATCATTTTGTTGCTTACATCAGTATAAACCTGGAGTTACTATAGTGACATGAGGGTAGAAGCATGAATAAATTAAATGGAAATGAAAAGAGATTTCAGCGCTGCATATAACCCGCTGCCATTTCAGAAAAAATATTTCAAGCCACTTTGTGTCTGCCATCAACTATCCCAAATTACATTGCTAGCTAAACTGATAGAAGATATATATACATAAAATGTTGCATTTTCTTCTGAAGAAAATATTTTCTTGAACATGGATACTTTTTGACTTTACATTAAGTATTACCTCAAGACTAATTGCTTTTCTTGCTACTCTCTTTATCTGTAACATCCAACATGTTTTGCAAGATCATCCTCCTGGGCTCTATCGTTCTCTCAAAAAGTCAAGTAACAAATTCACCAGCAGTGGGGTAATTAAATATTCCAAAGACTATCTAAGGAGCAGTTTTTACAAAATAAATAAATAATGTTTTACAAAATAAGTAATTTACCAATAGTAAAGATTAATTAACAACTTTTAGAATTTGTTACTAACCCCCCTGCAGTAAAAAAAAATCAAAACTTGAGGAATTGTAAGCAGATTCTGTGATCAGGGAGTGGCTAACATTGATGGGAAGATTTTTTTCTTGAAGGATTTAAACACAGAAAACCAGTACCACATCATGAGATGAAGCTGCACATAAAAACTACATGGAACAGGTTCACATAAGAGACCTAAATGTATTCTTTTTCAAATTCAGCTACAAATGTGGTTGTTGTTTTTAAATGGTCTGTATAACTCTCACATGGGACCACGCGGAAGACATTTTAGCTTAGTACATGATGCACCAACCTTCCTGACCTAGGCTCTTACACCACTGCATAAAATTGTATTCTAATTTCTGAACCAAGATGGTATTTCTCCACTTTGCAAAGCTTTTCACTGGCTTTACATCTAAAGAGGATATTAAGGGATCAAAATGAGAGAAAGAAATACCAGTTGCAACCTACCTTTGAGAAAAGCATCCTGTCCCAGAAATGCAACACCAAATGCTAAGAGTTTAAGCCACAAAAACATGGTTATTTCTGGAAATCAGGCGTATCCTTATGAAACAGCATGTGTCTCTCTCTGGAAAGCAAAATAAATGTTATCTGTCTGCAAAATAATTTCTTCCAAAATTTGAACCCAGAAGGAGACTAACTAGGCACATACATTGCACTGCCTGCTTATCTGTGAAGAAGTTGCTTCCTCTGTTACCCTAACTAACCACTCACAAACTCGCAATGCACTGTAGTGATGTCAGAGACAATTACTTCTTCAAAAAAACTTCTTTCAGTTTCCAGGAAGTCAAAGGGGTTTTTCTTAGGTTCCTGCAGTAATACTTCGCTTCCTTAATTCAACTAAAGCAGATTATTTTCAGCTATTTCTTCTTTATACTTAGGAGCTACACAAGACTTCACTTTTCATAGGACTGGCTTTAGCAAAGTCATTTTTTTCCCTTCACGTGCACTTTTCTGCACACATTCACTGATTCTCATATATGTTATGTTTGTTTCTTGAGATTTCTGTTGAGAGAAAGAGAAACCCTAACCACGAGTCACCAAAACACCTGTTCTAACAACAAGGCCTTCATCCTCAGGTGAAGTAACTGATGATTAAACAAAAACCATTTAAACATGGGGTTGAACTAGATGATCTCTAGAGGTCCCTTCTAACTATTTCGTGATTCAGTGGGATATATTTCTGAATCTTTCTACAAGGATGTCTTTCTGGGTATGAGAGTAATACCCAACAAATGCATAGGGGCAGTCTAATTCTGTTTTCTGTAATGTTTAGAATTGCAGAACTCAATACAATTCTTTACCATGATACTGCAGGAGGATTGCTGTCGCTTTCATGGACTTCATACAAGGTACAGCAAAGACATTTTCCCTCACTGCACACACTGAGGCAGTTCTCAACAACTTGTTAACAAATGGCCTTTATACAGTAGACTACAAGGGGAAGAAATGTTCGATTGCTTCTCTTGTTGAAGATCTCCAAGGTTCTAAAAGAACCAGCAGAACCCTGTCATAAGACAGCTAAAGAAGGGAAGAGAATACTTTTGTGCTGCCTATTCATAAGTCCTTCAGAGACTTCCTAAGCAACACACAGGAAAAAGTTGCACAAATTCACATAATAATTCACAAATTACATGACTGAATCAAACTCCTCATAAGATTAAATACATCTTCTACAATTTTGAGTCAAGTCTTACAACACAGGCCAAAATCTTAGCTTTCATTAAGCAGTATGTCTCCATACAAAGTGGCTGTAATAATAATTATATTGTAAATGTGTTCAGAACAAAACTGATCCAATGATATTGCTCTGACACTCCAGAGTCTCCAATTTTGATATAAAATAACATCACCATCCTGGAATTGTCACGAATTAAATTTGGACTATAGCCATACATTGCCTGCAGCACCGACATCTCAGTCCCTTTACCCTAGACAAAAGCACGATATCAGCATGGCTGACGTGTGCCATCTGATGAACAGAGTGCATGACATCCTGTGAAGAATCGCCCATAAAAGTTCTCAAAAAGAACCAGGCTCCATTCCCACCTGACTTCTCCAGCAGTTTTATACAATCTCCACTCAACTCCTCAAGCTGAGACCCCAAGACAAATTCCTGCAGAGTGAATCTCTTCTGGCTGTGAGGTATTTACAGAGCTTCCACAGCACTGAAATATTGCAACATACCCTATCTATCATTTAGTGAGAACATCACACTCTCCAGTGATCCCAGTGTTCTAGGTATACTGATAACCACAAACCATCAGCTGCTAAAATTAATTACCACAGTTACAAATTTATGTAAGAAGGACACAGAACTGTTGGTGCAAGTCCAGAGGAGGGTCACAAAATTGGTAAGAGGATTGGAGCACCTTCCCTGTGAAAACAGGCTGGGAAAGTTGGGGCTGTTCAGCCTGAAGAAAGTTGTGTGGAGACCTCGCCTGAAGGGGCCTAGAGGGAAGCCAAAGGACACTTCCCAAGAACTCTAGTGCCTGGACAAGGAGTAACAGGTGCAAGCTGAAAGAAGGAAAATTTAATTTAGCTATTAGGAAGAAATTCTTTACTGTGAAGGTGGTGACTGGAACAGGCTGTCCAGAGAGGTCGTGGATGTCCAAACACTGACTGTTCAAGGCCAGGTTGGATAAGGCCTTGGGCAACCTGGTCTAGCGGGAGATGTCCCTGCCCACTAAAGGGGGGCTGGGACTGGATGATCTTCAATGCTTAACATTCTATGATTCCGTTAGAACTCATGAAGTCTTTTTCCAAACATAAACTGAAGCCTCCTTTCCCAAGATTAAACTCAAAACTTTCCTTTCGAGAGAACGGGAGAATTAATTTCTTTTACTTGCACATTAAACAATGGACTGTTAAAATAAATCCTTTCCCAAGACAGAGCCAGAATTTTTAATTTGCCAACATGATTATGTCAGTATGTAACTACAGCAGTATACTTCCCCTGTGCTGGAAAGAATCAAAGCCAGAACTATCCATTTTTATTAATAAGGATTTCTAAAATGACATTAAAAATGTACATCTGCTTAAGTTACGCATCTCTTTAGAAGTCCTTCTCTTTTGTAAGCTATATAAAGAGCCACAACACCTCAAAAAAAAACCTGAACAGTATAAAATGCAAATCTTTCCTTGTCTGACCCACCTGCCTTGAAATACATCAGATTTGTTAATGTATCATATATATCTTCTATTCTGTGCTATTAAAAAACAGCTCAAAGGGCAATCGTATCACAACTGCACAAAAAAGTTTAAAAATTTAAGTGCCAAGTAATAATCAATTTTTCTTTCAATCTGCATCTGAAGGCTTTGGAAAAGATCACGAATCCATGCATCCTTCCTCATACCAAAAATTTAAAGAAAAGAGCCCTTGAAATATAGAGAAAAGAAAGCGAATTCAAAGAAGAAAGAATTAAAGCAGTATGTCCCTTCCTCCAGATGAATTTCAAATATTGTCGTGAAGCAATTTACATAATTTTATATTGAAAATACATTGAAACAATAAAAAATTAGGTTGATTCTGTACTAAAATTGTTTATGGCATTTTTGTAATGCAACACTAGTATTGCTGAAGCGACCATATACTTACAAATAAATTAACCACTCCAGTCTAAATCTAAAAAAAAAAAAAAGGAAAAGCAAACAACAAATGAAGAATAAAATTACTTGCATTTCAGAACTAGCTAATATTTCACAGGCATACATGCAGACTATATTCAGCTTCAACACCTAAAACCCACCACAACTGGCTCTGACTGACAGTCCCCAAAAAAAATTGGCTCTTTCTGAGACACTGAAATGAAAACATACTGTTGGAATCTACATATTCAGATACTTTATTATTACAATAGATTTCTGAAACAGATGATCTAAGGAGAGAGAGAGATCAATTTATTCTATGGAAAGATGCTGTGAAAGTTCCCACTGGTTTTGATTCGCATTGATCTACACCTGATTCAGATGTCCCACAAGGGAGTAATAATTGATGACTAAGGAAGTGGTGACAAAGGTATCATCAATGCTCATTCCAAATTCTCTTTCTCTTTCACTTCTGAGTCAGTCCTAGGAATATTCACTTATCCCCCTGGGTAACCTGGGAGGGGAACTCTGGTTCTCTCACTGCTAATAAGACCACAGCATTGGAGCCAGAAGCTGTGATCCTCAAAACACTCCACACATCCATCTCTGTGCACAGCCTCTCATAAGACATCAGACAAAACTGCTGTAGGTGCTCAGTGACTGATGTCAGACAGTGCAAAAGCTCCGCCCAGATCCCAAACAGTCTTAGAGCTAGCTGAGAGACACCAAGGTCTCTCACAGCCTCCACAGTCCCCGCTAACTTGCTTTCTACCAGGAGGTGTTTCTGTAACTCTGTTTTATAAGTTGTGCAGCCCAGAGACATCAGATTACAGGGTGTGTGAGAGAGAGGGAGGGAGCAAGCACACATGTATGACACTTCTGCTCCAGAACAACTCCTCCATATGCACAGCAAAGTAGGGAATAGCCATAAAACTCGCCACTACTTACCCTAAGGGAAGGGAGAGCATGAACTCTTCAACCACGTGATATTATTCTGAGACTCCCCTTTTCTACTCCAAGAGCCTTCTTCAAACCATTCCCTATCTCTGCCTGGTACTACTGAGCCAGGAGGAAATAGACTGGAAAGATAAAAGGAATGTAACAGTAGCAGTAATCAGGGTATAAACAGCATCTTCATACTTCATACAGCCACAAGCCAAACAAACCTGTGTCTCGGGCTGAACTGTCACAGGTTGCCCCTAAAGATTGGCCCACTCTGTATCTGCAACCAAATATCAACAGCCACACCTCCCCTGCACTCTGACACCTACCCGGCCTGTGCCACCCAAAAATGATCATTCCTGGTGCTCACTGTGTTTAATGCCATAGGAACCAGGAGTGAAAGATGCCAGTGAAACCTCACTCTGTTTTTTCTCCCTTAATATGATTTCATGCTGCTCACTTTCACCTCGTGCTCATTTCCCTAAGAGTTTAGCCAGATGACACTGCAGCATTCACCTTCCTCACACAACACAACTTCCAAATCCAGATTATCAAAGTCATTATGGTTTCACTTTGGCATTCATCACCAAGAATTTTAACTGGGATGTATTTGTTTCTTGGAGGGTATAATGGCATGGAGGGTGAGGGTTAATTCAGGCAATGGTGTTCTTCACTGGTACCTAACCTGTCTTGTGTTAATGTGTTTACAAAATGCAGTATGAATTAGTTTTCTCAATTGATGTATTCTCAAGAACTCACCTGTGTTTTCCTTTTGTTCAAAGGCTTTGAAAGAATAAATTACAAAGTATGTAACTAAATAAAAAATAAATTCTCTACATACTCCATGCATCATTTGGATTTAAAGTAACGCAGACTTCTTTTTGCAAAATTTCCCTTGCACTGAAGTAATCTCATGTGATTCAGCTCAGTTACTGTGATACTCAGCACACTGCATATCAGAACTAAGCAGCTCCACAGAAACTGAAGTCACATGCTTTTGCAAACACTAAGGGACAGAGGATAAATTTATCCCAAGGGCAACTCTGTTTAAATCAAGGGAGTTACCTGCATTATGTTTTTATCCAGTAAAATTAATTTGACAGTCTTACTGTGAAAACATTGTTCATGCTAGAGAATATATCTTATAACAGTCTTAATATTTCACTGAACATTTGCTAAAGAATCTATTTTTTACATTCTTTTTCAGGCTTGTTTTCAATTGCCAAGAACTATTTCCTGAAGAAAGAAAACATTTCTACTTAATGTGTCATATTGGATCAAATTATTTTAAGGTCAAGAGTAAACAATAGAGCTCTTTGTGCAAGCATACTGCTCTGCTGCTATCAACCCCCAGGCAATGATGATTTGACATCTTCACTTCATATGTTGCCTGCATGATGTGTGCTGTACCTGCTCAGGACACAGAACGTATTCTGGTATCCCTGAGGCGCTCTGCACAATCTGGCCCAAAATGAGCAATAGGCCTACGAGAGGCTCTTGGAAGTGCCAGGCACCTCTTCTTCCCTACACATAAAATCCATGCAGGATAACAGTGGGCTCAGTTATTGTGAAGTGAACGTTCTTGAATAGCTCCTTTTAACATGCCCACTTAGAACTTGTTACTCCTTAAAGAGTGTCGCCATACCCATAAGCCCTGGGATTTGTTAGATTTGTGCTGAACATCTGCTCTGCCTCCTGGTTCTGAATGAGTGCTGGATGCTGAGAACAGCTCAGGATTTAGCTTTGTATAAGGTGTTTGAATATTGCACAGTGAATGAGATCATTTTACATTATAAAACAGCAAATAAATATTTTTACCCATAGCATCTTTGCTTTGTATCCTTCCATCATTCACTTTGAAAAGAAAAATTAAAAGGAAGGATGACTATTAATTGAGCACATGCTTCCCCTAGACCACTTCTTGAACTCTCATTCAGAACAGCTCTTCAACAGTGGCAGATTTTTCCTCCTCTTAGTCTGATTCCATTTCTTCCCCCTGCAACTTCTTGGGTTTTATAGGCACTCATATGACTGTCTCAACAGATGAAGAAACCACAATTTTAAAGGGCAGTGAGCTGAATGCCAAGCAGGGCATTGTTCTCTGAACAATCAGGCTGAAACTCAGGAATACCACCCCAGCTGGAGGTACTAAACAAGCTCCCTCTGTGCAGGGTCTCCCCTATCACCTTCAGCAAATCCTCCCTGCCTTCAGCTAAACTGGTTACTTACTTGCTGATGGTTTGGTACTAGCTAATCTACACCTGCTGGTTAATTTTCCCAAATTATATGCAAAATTATACTCAATTACATAACTCTCTGCAGTAAATGCTGTCTTTCTTGCACCATAAAGTCACAGTTGGACCATGTCTGCAGAAGGCCTTGACAGAACATAAGTCAAAGCAATAGTAGCACCTGCCAACACAGAAGAGCCCACACAGAAAAAGAAGAAAATGCCTACAGTCTTTTCCAAAGTCTTCACATTCTGGATTCATTGCAGATCACTGGGTATTCCCTTATCTCTTGAACACTGCTTCCCATGTGCTCCGTAACAAATATGAAGACCTGTCTGTTTATTGTGAAGCTAATACACAGGGTGGGCTCTTTTTTTAATGCTCAACTTTAGCTGAAGCAGGCCAGGACCAGGGTCAGGGTAGGCTACCGAACCCACATTTCAGGCTATCTTTCTACAATATGCTACTTCTGAGCTAACTGCTCTCTAGTCTCTGTTGTAAATGAGCAGACCAGCTTGCTTCCTGTGAGTTCTCTGTCCCCTTTTCTGTTTTTCCCAAGATACTAACTTCTGTATTCTTTGCTTCTACCACAGTATCCTGCTTCCAACCCAGACTGCTTCTCACCTGGGGTGCCAGATTAATTGTCATACCCTATTAGCTGTGGTCTACAAGCTGTCCTGGTGTTTCACTATCTGTCAGATGACAGTGCCTTTAGCCAAGAGTATTTGTGTGCATTTTTCCAATAAAACACAGGATTACTCTATAGCAAATGCTTTTCTAACATCCCGGCTATGATTATGTTTTGGATGGACATGCAGTCAACAGCTGATTGTAGTCATTACTGTATAGAAGTACAAAATGCCTTTGAGCAAGGTATTTATAAGCACAAACCACAGATCTTTACCTAGAAGGCTGGTCTGCTTACAGTGATGCTGTTGGTCATCTTCTGATAGCCCATCTCCTGCCCTTCCTCACATTGTGACACAATTTTTCTCTCTGGGGCTGTCCAAAAGGGTTAGAGAGATGTCTCCAAAGATAACCATGTGGCAGGCATTACTTCTTCCTCAGTGGCTTGTCAAGAAACTACTGCTACAAATCTAAAAGAGTCTGGAAGCTTTCTATAATCTAAACTCGCAACAGTAATCTTTGAATTTCAAACAGTTAGGAAACCACACTGATCCCACTGATTTATTTACCTCGTACATCAGGGTCTGTATCTCCCTCCCTCAGTTTCCATGCCTCTAAGCTATTCAGTTTATTTGTTTCACACACACTACAATCCATGTTAAAATGTGACAAGTTCATAGTGCTGATATTCTGAAAAAAAAAGTCTGTCTAAGGATGCACTGGATGTCTTGGTTTATTCTCACACTAAAAAAAACCCAGAATATTTAGCAAAGACAGTAAATTCTAAACTCCAAAGAAAAAGAGTTATGTAAAAGTTATTCATTTAATTGAAAATATTTCTTTATCACTTCTTGTTAATGGGCATAATTAGAGTCAGCTAACAGAGATGCAAAAATATTGGATATATACTTTTTAAGTAACAATCATGTAAACAGTAGACTTGTGCAAGAAAAATTTTGGCAGAGTCAAGCAAATATTTGATTTATGACAGGTAAGAGAAAAGACAGCATTGGGAAGTCAAACACTGAAATAAATAGATTTTTTGTTACTTGGGTTTTATAGCTAATTTGTATTTCACTATAGGATATTTCGTAATAAGCACTCAAAGGCATTTAGCACAAATTGGCTATTTTAACTGGGTCACAAAGCTCAAGAAACATATTGCTGAGGCCTTATAAATACATACAATCTGTGCATACAGTGCAATGGAAGAGCCAAAAATAACCAAAAAAGGATGGTGGAAGGGGAGGAGGGAAAGTTGGTAATCCCATGCTGTGGTATTCCCCAAACACCTGGAATTCTCAGAGTGTGTAAACCCCTGAATCACAAGAGAAGCAAAACAGTATCAGATTCATTTGTTTCAAGAAAAAAACCCCTTCCACATTTCTCACAAAACAGGACCATAAGAAACACCACAATTTCACAACTGTTTTATAATATGACCTCGTGTGTACAGTGCCAAAAACATAGTTCCTGTCCAAAAAAAAAAAAAAAGGCAAAAACCACAGTATCATTATAGTTTCTTAAGTTTTATTCTAGAAAGTGATAAAATGCTGGTAAGAATTAAGAATTATTAGCAAGAATAGCTCATTTTTCCCATACCAAGCTCAGGCTGATATACTAATTCGGTAATGGGCTCTCACTCCCCAGATCAGCATAAAATATTTGCACATCTTCTTTCTGCCTTACAGCAAGTCTTACTTCCTACGCTTAGTACGTTAGGAAATATCACAGAAGATGAAACTGCATGCAACAATTATTTAGCAAGAGTCTCTGGTTTTGCCTTCTTCTCATAAGAAGGTCTTCTTTAGCATTTATGAGACTCTGTGTTAAAATATAGAGGCATTATTTAAAATTTATTTTGATACAAAGGAAAAATAAAGTGCTGGTTTCTAGAACAAAATCAGTCTGTCAAGCCTGCAACCTGGTAAACAAAAATGAAGGCTTTTCCTTCAGAAAAAGCTACACTGAGCAATCTGAACCTCATTTTAGTTTGATATACCAGCTTAATTTTCAGTTTACTGAGGTTCAGAAAGTTACTCCACAATAGAGACACATTCTGGAGGGGTGAATTTTTTGAGAGACTTTACCCACTCCATCAGCACACTGTCATTTTAGGTGGAGAAGACCAACCACCATGGTAAAATACAGATTCACAAGTAAGTTTGTCTAAGAAAAGCAAGTAACCTGTTCATTTTCCTTTCCTCCTTCTATTGTAAAGAGGAACAAATTAAAGACACATGATAGCAAACAAGACCTGCCTGCCCTCCACTGTCCCTGATCAAAGAATCCTTTGGTGCTATTCCTTGCTCTCAGAACCTTCCTTTCTCCAAATTTCCCACATCAGCCTGAAAAATATCCTGAACTGTCTCACTACTCTTCACAGACAGTTCACCTTCTTGAATCATGAATCTGCAAGGTCAGACTTACATACACACCATTCTAGCTGGAAATATCTTTCACATATTGCTACAATTTCTGGGCACCAAAATATCAGTCCTGAATAAAACAAGCTCCATGCATATTTTTGCATGAGGAACACAAGCAGGGTGAGAAAAGAGAAGTTCAAAAACAAGATGGAAAGAGCTTTTCTCTGCTGCTTCCACAATGGCCTCTGCTCTACAACAAGAAGTAGAAAAAGTAGTTTTGAGATAGCCTGGGTTTTATACATGTCCTAGCTCATATTAGAAAGCAGAGCAGCTGAAAACATACATATTCTTTGTACAACCATATAACCATAGGATCTCTCTGAAGATCATGCATCTATACTTGTTTACCTATTTTAAATAGTTCTGTGCTTTAATTAACATTCAGATTAATCAAGGGGCAAAATAGTTTGGTTTTCATGATCTACAATAGTTAAATTATGTGAAACTGGCTTTATAAATTATCTATCAATCATCCAAACTGCCCACAACTGTTTATTGAACAAGTAAGAGCTCAAAATGAAAAAAAACAACCCCAAAGTCCTGTCGAATAGATTATTTATCTTGAATCCCAGCAAATACCCACTTAAACTACTTTTTATGCTGTATTTGTAAAAAATGTATGTAGTGGAAGCAAGTTTTATTTGACTGCAACATTAGATATATTTAATACCTTGATTGTCATGAAAGATCATAGCAGTGTTTTTCAGGACTGTCACATTAAAACTATTAGACCAAATAAAGCTATAACTGAACAACAATAAAAATTTCTGACTGCTGCTTCTTGCTCTTGCCTCAGCTTGGCTCATAGATCGATGCTGCTCTCAGCTTTCCAAGCTGGTTTCACTTTCTGGTTCCTGTACGATAATTACCAAGGCCTAGAAATGGTGCAGAGCTGCAAAATTCATAACTGAGGGCCTTAATGTAACCTTCTTTTCCAGCTAAGTGAAATTCCAGCTACATCAGTGAAGCCACAATTTCATTTATGTTGTCTCTGGTAGCTCTCTTTGCAGATGGACTTTCTGGTGATCAGCTAAGGCATTTTGATGCAGCCCACTGTGGGTCCCTGAAGTAAGGAATGCTCTGGGAGCTGAAAACAGCACTGTCAATATCCCGGTCCTCAATCCTCAACCTAAATTTAACATACTGAAACACTTGAAGTGAGTGCATGACTTCTTACCTTTGGATTGTTTGGATGAAAGGATGGATCCTGTGGGGACAACCTATCTGATATCTCAGCTTTCATTCTGTACATCAGAGGTACCAAGCTCCTTTTCACCAATCTGACTGCCACAGGTGCCAGCACTTTCTCACTGAAAGCAAAAAAGTACAGAGACAGATAAATACCATCTATATTCTCATCTAAGGACTACATTAAAGATTTGGCATAACTTTTAGAGTCAGATGCCTCAGGTTTCTCTCAATTGATAAGCTGCTTTCTTAGCTCTTGTCACAATACACTGGGTGAAGTTTGCACTGAACTAAAGCACGCATGACACTGAATCCCAGGTGCTGCAGGACCTACAAACCCTGTTCTGGGGCAGGGAAGAGGTTGCAGAAGCATGCCGACATTTGAAGTTCTGTCCAGTCCAAATGCTGAGAGCACATCTCTTGCCCTTCCTGGCCCCTGGCTGCTCCTTCAGCTTGTCAATACCTCCCTTTTGACGTGATAGAACTTGAACACATTGTATGGAGCAAAATGATCCACTACAAAACCCTCCCAGTAACACTTTTGGGCGGCACCAAAATGGTGATGGGATGCATTTTATGTCTCAGTGTGTCCTGGCTTGTGCTTCAACCACTTGTGCTTCAATCATTTTAATCTACCTATAGTATACACAGTTACCAGTATCTCTTTCTCCCATTACCTGCTGAAGTGTCAGGTTGAGTTTTCCATGTTTAAAAAGATATTGCTGTCACTTTATGGCCATCACTGCAGGATTATTTGGAATAATTTGAACACTTCATCATTGGATGACACACACTGCTTATGCAGAAATTTGTGTTGTCCTTCTCCTAAGCTGGGGACAGGCACTGACAGAGGCTTTCTTTTTTCTCCAGCTGTCCCTTGACGTAGCAGTGCTCAGAGAAAGGCACCCTTTGACAGCCAGCTCTGCGCACTGCACTCATGTTCTGGTCAAGCAATGCAATTGTGAGTGGGAGGGAAGGAGAGGAGAGGGAAGAGGAGAGCAGAGGAGAAAAGCAGATCAAGAAGTGGTGGTCACTGAGAGCTCTGCATATGCAAGCAGGATGCTGGTAAAAATCTCAGCAGAGAAAGCCCTGACACCAGTACAATGCAATGTGCTTTTACTATACCCAGCTCCACCTAGATGTCAGGCTGCTGTGCCCCCTCAGCTCTACAGGCATTTGTGAAGTCCCAAGGAGTGTTCCAAAAGGGCAATGATCCACATGATTCTCAGTATATCTGCAGGAACATGTGCATGAGTATGTAAGGATAGATGAAGTTGCATAATAGCTGCCATTTTTCGATGGAAGGGTTTTCAGGCAAAGAGGATACTTTAAATGTTTTGTGTTCCATGCGGCACAAAAACCTTTGAGCATATACTTGTTTTAAGCAGCTCATACTGCCCAGCTCAGCACAAGTAATGCTCAAATTTGCTGCTAAAATTAATGTCAATAGCATTTAAAGGGTCTCTTGGAAGCTTTTAACTCCAAGAACCACTGCAAATACTTATCTAGGCAAGAGACACGGTACCTTAGATTTATAACTTGACCTTGAATTATGGGAAAGTACTTTATAACATTCCAGATTTATGATTTTATTTCCTGGAGACCCTGACTGTAAAAATGAGGCTGGACTTAAAGAAGGAAGTTCACTTCTGGTTTTCTTAACAAGGTGTCCTTGAGCTGTACAATCTCGTAACATAAACCAGACAATCTTTCAAGAAATCTATGTTCTTCCTTAATTGTCTCATAGCTAAAGGCTTTAAAACCAAGATGAGGTATATACTTCCTCACATCCACAGTTGCAAAGACACCATCAAAATTCTAGCTTTTATTATGCAAATTTCTTGAGAGTATGATATCCTTTTTCTCCATATCCAAATTTTACAAGTACTTTTTCTCTTTCTTGATTTGTAGCCGACACAATCTTTGCATCATAACATTTCAGAATTTTCAAATTTAAATCAAGAAAAATATCCATTCTTAGCTACAATAAAAATTCAGACTTCAAATGCTTTAAAGTCTTATGGCCTCACTTCTTCAGTGATGTGTGAACAGACCACTTGTCCTGCAGTTAAAATTTTAATTAAAATTAAAATTTTCTAGAACAGGATTTCACTACAGAAAACTCAAATATAACTGTTATTCACTCAACAGCTTAAACTGATAATAACACACATCCTTATACTTAATTATTTCTTCTGTTTAGGAGTCAAGACCAAAACCTACCTATAAATTACTGCATTATTTTGTTACAGTTTTTTACCTCTCACTCATCTTACAAAAATACAGGGAATGGGAGCACAAAATAAAGAAGCAGAGAAAGCAGCTTCAAAAATTGGAAGTTTACTTTACGGTTACTTCCCCTTTCCTGATTTTCAGGAGTAACTATAAAAAAAAAGCTCAGATTTTATTTTATTCTTTTTTTCAAAGGGTAGCTGGGAATAGAATTCAAGTTATCAGAGGTTCCCTTTCTTATTTAGGGCCACTGACTGACCCTAAGAAAAATGTATTGAGGCATTAGATGTACTTGTTTGAAATACTTGATATTGAAATTCAAACAGTTCTTCAAGCAGAATTCCTAACAAGAAGGATTTGTGACAGGGAGTCTACAAGATTTACTTTGAAGGAAGAAAATGTGTGTTTAAGACCCTCAAACCTTCAAAAGAACACCTCCTTCAAAAGGCCCCACCTCACAGCTATAAGGGATGTTCAGAAGTTAATGTATTTACATAAAGTGGAAAGACATGCAAACTGTACAAGGCAGTTACTGAAAACAGTGGTGTAATATTGAACAAAATGGTCTCGATTTTCCTTGGGTTTTTTTTCAAAGAAATCCATTCTTTCATCTACACTAAAACTATAGACCAAATCCTACAGTTCTTAATGAAAAAAAAACAATTTTACAGACCTCCTGCTGGTCTTAGGTGGAAAGAAATTGTGAATACTCCAGTGAGGTGAAGGACAGAAAGAAAAGGAACTTGAAAATGCAGTCCATATGAAAGAAAAATTGTATTTTAAATGCACAAAATAAACACTAAATACCTATTACCAGGTCTTGAGCAGCTTTTTCTGACATTTATATGACTATACCTATATGAAAGAATTAAGATTCTGTAGCTGCAAAAACTACATAGCTGACCAGGAAGATTACAGACACAAGCATCTCCTAATTATTCTCAGCATAACTAACAAGACAGCTCTGAAATTCTAGGACTCCGAAGTGACATTGCTTCTTGTAGACACTTGGATGGTGAATTCTAAAATTCTAAAAGCATGGCAAAGGCTTCCATTTATGCCACTCTGGAGTGATCCAGAGTGTTTCCTATTCATATGGGAGTCTGAAACACTTCTGCTCTGAAACGTTCTTTTTAATATGAGGGTTTCCTCCAAACACTGCCACCTCACCTACTACTAAAACTCTGAACTTTCAGAGTCTGTGTAATCACTGCAGTAAATGCAATGAAATCTTCAAGCCATTTCCCAGTAGTTAGACTTTCCTCTGTTGGACTGTTAAAGCCTGCTGCTTTATGGTTGCTGTGCAGAGGATGTGATTCGGTAACATGACCAAAAACCATCAGCCTGAACACATTTAGCTGAGCTCTGGGTGATTACAGGGGAAGAAATACAGCCCCTAAGGCCTCTCCATTTCCCCACATGGATATTAGTGCAAGCTAGAGTACACTAACTCTAGCAGTTACAGCCTAGATGTATGCAGGAGTTTTTCCTCCTTACATGCCTTGAACAAACCTCAAAAATGAAACTCCACTTTTTCCCCACTGCTACCTGCAGCTATTAGAAAACCTGGGAGACATCATGGGGTGCAGGAAAGGACTGGATACATCTCTGTATCCTCTCTAGGCTAGGACAGGCTGTCCACAGACTGCAGTAGAAGCCCTCTCATGCCACAGCACTCATGGCTCTTGACCCTGGGGGCTGAGGATGCCTCTTTGCTGCTGCCTCAGGGGTCAAGCAAACTGCTGGAAGGCGTGGAACTAAAACACTTTCATTCTCAAGTAGGAGTCAATGTGCTCAAATCATGTTCCTGCAGAGAACTCTGGGGGTTTCCCTTGCAAAATTATTTTTTAGGTCAGTTTTCTAAAACAAACATTATTTGACAAGGTAGGCTGCAAAGCTGCTATGAAGATTTGTAAGCCAAATAACAGGATAACACACACCCAACCACAGACATAAGCATATTTTCACACAAACCTTTGATTTGTTGGTAACAACCTCATCAGATACGGTCTGGGGAAAGGGAAAGTTCCCTCAGCCAAGTCATCCCTTTATATATTTAATCTGCAAACTTCAAAACAGCAAAATTTTATATAGAGGAAGTCAAAGTTACTGTAAAGAGTCAGGTTTCTGAACTTCTTACCGTCAGCTCCCCTCCCACCCTTTAATTCACATACCTATTGACCCAGGTTTCTATGCTGTAGAGCCTTGTTATTTCTTCAGTATCATCAATACTTACAATAACAGGTGTTTCACATGCTGCAGAACTGCAAAAACAGAAACGTCAGAGAGTCAGAAGAAAACACTGATATCAAAGATATTACAATAAGAGGAGGTAATTTATACTTGGAAATTTCAAGGAAATGAAAGTGCTTTACCTGTAATGCTTCAGAGCTGTCCCCAGGGTAAGAGCACACATTCCTGTTGAGGGTTTTTCCTGGAGTACATGGGACATAATATGCATGTTATGAAAAATATATCAACCTGTTGCTATTACAGTCAGCTTGCACAACATCCACACTTGACATTGTAGCACATTATTGGCCACATACAGGTGAGTGCCTGCCCCCACACCTCACTGAAGCTCACAAGGAGAAAACCTTCTTTTCATCACCATCTGTCCCTCTTCTTCCCATGTGGGATTCATTAAAAACACAGCTGTAGGACCCAGCAAAAGGGCTGGCAGTGCTACACCTGCAGCTGGGGGCAGAAGCCTGCCTGGAGGTCAGACTCAGCACAAGGCCCTGCACTGAGAGGGAGCTGCTGGCGTGGGCAAATGCAGGAATGGCTGCTCGTCTTATCACAGCTCATTTCATAAAAGCAGAGCTGGTTTTGTTCTGAAGGCAAAGAGGAGTCAAGTGGCCAGAAAGAGGCAGAAAAAGAGTAATTTCTGAGACTCTCAGTACTTTGCATACAGTGTTCACTACCTCGAAAAGGGGGAGAAGTGAAATGGACATATGAACTGCTGTAACATTGTGGATTCCGGGACACATATCTACAGTCACCTCTGCTATTAAGAGGAGGATCTCAGGTGGCTTGGAAGGGAAAGATCCAGTAGGGCACACTGACAGAATAAAACCTATTACTTCTTAGGCCTTTACTAAAGAGTTTCAATGGATTTAATTTAATTTCAAGAGTGTTTTGAGAGCCAAGACGGTGCAGCCTTTTATCAAGGGTTACCATATCCATAAGCATGAAGCTTCTTTTTTTAATGTATCTTTTGAGGTTTTTCAAAGCAATGATTTTTTCTTTGGAGAAACTTCTATTACAGCCTATGCCATGCTCTGTGAGAAAGGTTTAATCCATGCTGCTTCTGCTATTACCCATAGTGTCAAAAAAGAGCAGTGCAAATATTCACAATATCCTCAGACAGAAATAGAGAGAATCCTTTTGTGCTTTCATAGTAGCATAATCCAATTTTTTTCTTAAAAAAAAAAAAAACCAGGAATTTATTTCAAAGATAAAATAGGCAGCTGCTCAGAATTGCCAAATTGATAATAATTTGCCTTTATTTTTTATTCCAGCAGCTCCTATCAGACCACATATTTACTAGAGCAAACTTTTCATATTAACATTAACTGGATGTAAATGAAGTTCCTTTTCATATTAAAAGTATTTATTTTTTAAAGTCATTCACCTCATTCTCGTTATATCTTCAGGATAGCAGTGAGGCTCCCCTTAAATGCTGTGTGATAGCAAAAACCCTGTGGCTCTCTGCAGAGCCAGAAAATATTCCCTGGGATAGACAAGGATCTTCCAAAATGTTCTTCTGTAAATTCTTTTGTTCCTCTTTGTTCTCCCAGACAAAGTCTGACCCCTAGAACTTTTGTGCCATAACCACAGAAACACAGAGCAAACACCCCACACAGGAGCTGTGAGGGAGGCCCACAGGGAGCTCTCTCATGGGGGCCCATGCTCCACGGTTCATCGTTGTAAGCATAACTGTTGTCAGAAATGCACCTTTTCAGTCTATTCCACTTCCAGGACAATGACACCAAGCACCTCTGACCTATCTTTGGATCACCACTCCTGTTATTTCCTATCCCATGCCAAGGAGAATATCAAACGAGCCCGGGGCTAAAGCACACTTTGGAGCCGACTTTCGCCCTTCCTCCAGGGACGTGTCACGAGGGCCCGGCTTCCTGGCGGTGGTTCCCGTCAGCTCCACCTCCCACCCTGTCCCACCGCCTGCAGCCCGGCCCAGCCGCAGCTCTGGCTGCCTTCCCTGCCTGCTCCTCCCCGGCAGGCCAGCCCCAGGCGAGGACGAAGCGGGAAGGGCGCTGAGGGCAGGGGAAGGCGAGGCGGGAGGCGCAGCCGTGGCCCCGCACGCAGCCGTGGGGCAGCCACGACGGGGCCTGGCGCCTCAGCTCGGGACATCTGGAACGCGCTGCAATGGTGCTTAGCGTCACTGAGCTCCCACGGTGCTGGCAAGTGAAGGGTTTGAAAGAAAAGCAGAGCTAATCGTGAATCCTGACCTTCTTTTCAAGCCTGTAAGAGGCTCTGCATTAAAACATACAGAGATCCTCACCAGCAGAATTACCTTCTGCAGAGGAAAACCCAGGTCCCGACGAGCTAC
Source organism: Irena cyanogastra (assembly GCA_013397155.1). Classification (NCBI taxonomy): domain Eukaryota; kingdom Metazoa; phylum Chordata; class Aves; order Passeriformes; family Irenidae; genus Irena; species Irena cyanogastra. Next base: position 2,304,942 of record VWZV01013172.1, on the reverse strand, counting down.
CAAGAGAATGGCAAAAAAATGGGTTTGCACTGCGCAAAGGCTTGACAATAAAAATCCTTCTCCCTCTAAAATGAGGAACTGCCTGAGACACAGGACTTGCTACTCTCACAGCCACATGACAAGCAAGAGAACAAGGAACAGAAATACCAGAGACGTGACATAAGGTGGTGGATAGGCTAAAATTAGTTAGTGTTCTGATTTATTTTATGAAGGGAGGATGAGTTCTGTTTTTCATTTTTAAATTACACCAAAAATCCTAGAGGTCACTGGAAAGCGGTGGAGTAGAGATTTTTAAATCTCAATACATACGTGTACTAACATAAATACGTGTACTTGTTAGTGTTTAGGAACACTAATTTAAAGTTGATTTTACAAAGTAAGGAGAAAAGCACCCCTTTCACTTTCAGGATTGTATCAGAATAACATTAGGAAAATTTACAGACCACCTTAGCTAAAGCAACTTCTACTCTAGTCTTAAGGGAAAGGTTGCTAGTATTTCTCATTTTTTCCACTCCATCTTTAGTATCTTACCTTTCCAAATAAAGCTTTCTTTCTTCCTATTGAGGTGTTAGTATTTTCACTACAAGAAAGGAAATTCTTATTCCTTTTTCTCACTTTTAGTTTAAGCTGGTATTGCTCAGAGCTGGAATGAAATACAATGAAATACAATGAAATGACTGAGTAGAAAATGAAGATCTTGTTAATAGTCAGGAAATTGATTAAACAACCTTAAGCTAAAAACCAAAGCAACAGCACTTAAGTGCAATGCAGAGGACCACAAGTTCAGCTCCTCTAGGCTGCAAAGTTCAGCTGTTTTCTTCGTGGTATCTTTGTTGGTCTTGTTAAGTCTAATTTGAGACAGAGCTGAACTTTTCTGATACAGTACACCCCGTTTTCCTCAGATGAATGTTGAGCTGTGACACGGATATGAGTTGTTGGTTAGCCCACACAGTTCAGAATAAACTTACATGGCTTCCCCCCACTTCCCCTGCCTGCCTGGGTGCAGAAATACACAGATGACGTTACAAACTCCTGTTGGGAAAGGCAGCAACGTGAAGAACCATAGAGAGGATGTAACAAGGGAAGAGGCACTATCACGGTGCAGAAGAATGGGAAAGAAGACAGCAAGCAGCTGCACTAGGGAAATGAAAAAAAGAGAAAACTCCTTGACACGAAGCTGTGTGCTGGGGCTGGCTGCGATGGAGTTAACTGCCTCATCACAACCTGCACCTTGCCAGCTTGCAGCTAAAATTGTGTGATAGCACACCAGTGTTTGAGGTGTAGCTGCACAGGGCTTGCAAGGTGTCAAGGCTTTCTCTGCTCCTCAGCCCTGTCCCCATGGGGCTGGCAGGAGGCTGGGGGTGGGCATGGACAGGACAGCACCACAAGCTGACCAAAGGGGTGCTGTGTGTCAGGTAGTGCCAGCTCAGCCACAGAACTGACGTTTGGCACAGTACCCCCTCTTTGGAGGATGACTAGGCACTGGTCTGCTAGTGGGAGGTCAGAAGTGACTTCTTTTGCATCAGTTTATGTCCCCCTACCCTTTCTCCTCATTTTTAAAGCTGCTTTTATACCTTGACTCACAAGTTTTCTCACTGTTGCTCTTCTGATTCTCTCCCCCGTGCCACTGTGGGGGAGTATGTGATCTGCTAGGTGGGGATTTGCTGGCTGGGGTGATCACACCATACACCGAGAATAGGAAATAGCCACAACCATAATGACAGTGAAATTATAAATTAATCTGGAAGTTACAGACTATGTCTTTTTACTACGGCTTTTTTTCTGCTGCCTTTTTTTTTGCACTATTTTAAAACTAATATTTGCTCTGCCTGAATTATCACATTGGTAGTGAGATATTTTTAAAAAAGGACACTTTTTTAATTCTTAACTCTTCTCCTGGATGTTGAAGAGATCTTTAGGAAAAGTAATTAAATATACAGCTCACACTAGCTGTCTCTGAATGTGAAATCCCCTACAGTTGCAAACAAAATTACTTCCATTAAGACACAGGCCAAATTTAGGAAAAATATGAGCTGGTTTAAAGTAGGTGTTCAATATAGAGTCATCAGAGTGCTACACCAGCTGAAGCTGGGGCTGTGTTGCAGACTTGGCCGGCAGTCAATTAGCTCACCCAGACAGTGTGGTAGCAAGCTGCCTCTAGCAATATTTTAATATTTATTCATCTTTGCCTACCTTTTGGTTCCCATATTTTTCAGGCCGATGGGTGAAAATCAGGCTGCTGAGGTCAGCTGTGGTGATGTCATCAGAGTGAAACTGTCAGTGTCAGAAAATGGCTGCAGCAAGAATCTTAGCTTGCAGACATAATTACAACTTCAGTACAAAGCTCATAACTTTTTCTTCTAAAGTAAGCAAACGGGTTTTGAATTCAGAGAGAAAAGGCCAGGATTTTCAGATGTATGTGATGTTTTTCACTGTACACTTACCCATTTGTGTACGAAGACCTTTTGCTATTGATGCTGACAGGAGCCCATCACTCTTTCTCAGCATGACGGAGCCTACTGCATTTGAAGGTGCTCCGTTTTCATGAGGAGCAGTCCCCACCGTGCTGCACGAAGCCATGCAGGTGTGCTCCCTGCTTTGCCTTGCTTAGGCCTTTCTAGAGCAACAAAAGAAAAGTCACACAGAGCCATAAAAGCACCTGAGGCAGCTGCCCTTCCTGATCTCTGCTGATCTTAAGGCTTTACCAGTGAATCAATGTTGTTGCTTTGAAGCTGTAGCCTGAACAGAGTGTGCCACTTAGCAGTCATAGCAGCTCATTTGGAAAGAATTTGGTTCATAATTATAAAAAATGAGATTTAAAAAGTGCGTGCCTTGGGAAATACAGCCACAGAGACAGTGCATGGGAGACCTTCAAGTTAAACACATTTCAGTGGAAACTCTGCCTGCTGCCCTCCTACATACAGGAGAGTCTGTGCACACTTAAACCGCAATAAAAGGATGCCACAGCGCTACCTTTGCTGCTCAGTAGTAGGTGGATTGAGAAGGTGGTAAACCCGTGCTAGATAAGGCTCAATCTGAGTTACAGAAAGCAGATTTTTTCCAAATAATCTGAATTACCTGGGGCGAATTCAGCCACTGGCCCTGGCCTTCCCACTGCAGAGATAAAACAGCAGCTGCACAGCCTGCATCTAAACTCAAAATGCCTGATTTAGAGCGTTTCTGCTGTTCAAGCTGCGGGTCGGCAGGGAGAGCTCAGCAGGGTCTCTCATTCCTTGTAACACTCTTCAAGAGCTCTTGTTCTACAGCTTTGCTTTGAAGGAGTAAGAATGCCAGAACTGAGCCCATTTTTCCCTTTCTGTCAGTGGGGATAACTAGAAAAGGCTCAGGAAATTCTGGAGGCCAAGACAGATAGACAAATGCCGAGAAGAGAAAGGAGACTTAAAAAAAAAAAAAAAAAACCCTTTACTCTGCCCTCTCTCACTTTGGTAACACCTCTCCTGCCCCCATCACCAGTCACCATATCAGCTTCTCTTTTCTAATTAAATGAGTCTGGAGCTGACTTGGAAAGAAAGCCAGCAACTACGACACAGAAAAGTTTCTTACTGGTTTGTGTGATGAAGTAGGAGCCTGTTTGGCCAGTCAGTGGCTTAACCTACTTTATTTTAATGAATTATCCATGAGGTGGGATACATAGCTGTGCCATGTCAGCATAGTCTGAGGTCATCACCAACATCATCAGACAAGCTTTGAAATTAGTTCTAAGTGGCAGTACTTCGTGTGGAGTCTAACAAAATGTGTATAAGCACCAGCCAAAACAAATTACCGTCTTCTGCCCTGCATATGTGCACTAGTACCTGCCTGATGCCATGAGGGCCAACATGCCATGCCACCCCTACTGTATGGAAACCAGCCACAAGGAAAATTATAACCTGAGACTTTTTTTTAATTCAAAAAAACATTAAAAGTGCAAACTGTGACATGTGCAGCTCAAATATCAAAATTCAGATCATTAGTGATGCCCAAATACTATAATTATTGAGAACTGCTGTGAAAATTCAAAGGGTCTCACCCATAATGCTTTCAGCCAAGTCCAGAAACTGAAGCAGTTTAATTTGCCAGTAGTTTGGTAACATTTCTCGCAGCAGTGAGATTTGCTTGACAAGACCCTTTGCCTGAAAAGGGATATATTTTTGATGTCTGAGAGGAGCCTGACATTTCCACTTCCTATTTAATTTTTAAGTAACTTCTGCTTTAAAGTTCTGAGCCCAAGTTTCCTGCCCCAAGTAAACCAGATCTCTTCATTTTTTACTTTCATTTTCCACTTCTGCTTTTCTTTGCCAGTAATATCACTTGTAGCTGAATCGCAGTGGCAAATGGCTTGCTAATCCTACAGTTTCCACATTTTCTGTAGAACTGATCATCACTTCTTCTGTGTCTGAATAAAATAAACTTCAAGGCTATGCATTAAAATCTTCTAAAAACAGTGCCATGTCTGCTGTCCTGCAGTTAGAGTGAACCTCTGTTTTCAGTGCTGGAGATCAGCAAGCATCTCACACAGCTTCTGGATGAAGAAATAAACTCAGTGATTGATACAGTGTAAGAAAGGCGGAGCTTGAGTGAAATTTGACTTTGCAGTAGCACAGAACAGAAAACAAAACAAATTCCTTTTCCAGGTCTCAGGGCTGCTGTTGTTCAGGGCACCACCAAAGACAGTAATAGGGCAAGAGGCTTCTCCTTCCATTTTCTCTCAAACCTACACCTATTTGGCAGGGGAAACAAAGACTTCATAGCAGTAGTACAAATTTCCTCATCAGGATCAGGTAACAGCCTAGCACAGCAAAGCAGCAGCATGACACAGCTGCCCTGGGAAGTCCCAGAAAACAAAGGGCCCTAGAATAAGAACCATTAACAGAGAGCACCAAATAATTTTACATAAATGTATTTATGTGTAATATATGCAGAAATCATATCACATGTATAAATATATAACTGTATATAAAATTGGAGCACGAAAAAAACATTTATAACAGGAGGTGATCTCCAGTCCTGGCAGAGCTCTATCAGGAACCTGTAATAAATATACTTTACTCGTGCTGTGAGGTATTTTTTTACAAAAACTAAATCTATTTTAATTATGCAACGTGACATGTCCCTCTCCTATGCAATGGCTGAAGTACCTGTAACAAGTGCAATTTTTTGGGTTTTTTAATGAGGATTCAGAATGTGAACGTGCTGCTTATTCATGCAGTAGCTCACAAACCACTCTTTCCTTCCGTAGGGAATGGGATGTGCATTTACAGCCATGCACAGGCATTCATTTGACTGTTGTGTGCATTATGACTTGAAAGTAAAACCTAGCCCACCTTGCAAGAGCCTGGATCTTAGAGCTAATCCCACAGTTTCTCACTCCATGTCATCTCCACTCACCTCCATCATGGCAGATTAATAGGCAGAGCATGCCTCAATCACTACATGCTTTTTTAAACTTTAGTCACCAATGAATTAATTCCTACTGAAATTTTTTTAAAGTGAAAACCCCTAATAAGTAGTGTTAAGAAGTAACATTAAACAGAAGCCTACAAGCAGTTCTTGGTGTTCAACCAAAATTAATTGTTGATTAAGCCTGATTCTTCACTTAGAGGGGAAGTTTTATTTAAAGGAAATGCCAAGAAAATATTTTTTCCCCTCAGTTCCTAGACAAGATTAACTGTATTCTGCTTCAGAAATAAGAGCCTAAAAAAGAAAAAAATCCCCATTAAAATACAAGCCATCTGAAGTGCTCTTTTTTCCCCCAGTGTGTTAATCAGAGACTTCAAGTTCTCTGTGACCCTGAGGAGAGGAGGATACTCATTTCAGCCTTGCTGCTGTGTTTTTCTGACTGCACTCCCAGGCCTGTGTGCCCAGCAGCAATCCAGGCACGGCCGGCTGGGTTGGTACAATCTGGAAGCTTGTTGCAATAACACACAGAACAAAAAAAAAAAAAACACAAGGGAGAGCCTGGCAGCTGTATAAAACTCCCTCTGAGCTCCAGTCTCCACAGAAGTTCACCAGCCCCAGCAATCAGCATGACCAGCCAGTCTCAGGGAATCCAGCAGCTTTTGCAGGCAGAAAAACGTGCCAAGGACAAACTGGAAGAAGCCAAAAAAAGTAAGTAGTTGGCCTGGTTTTACTGTATTTCTCAAGTGCAAGCCCTTCAGAATTACAGTAGCTCACGGAAAAAGATGATTTCATCTGTGTACATGCACTAGTGCTGTGCCTTGACTGCAGCCAGGCATTAACTCAAACCTGAACATTCAGAGTTTGCCTAAAATCCCGTGTGCTTGTGTCTACATGTACATGTGCCTTATTGCATTAAAAAACATTTTCTTTGTTTCCTGTCAGCTGCATTTGTTCTTCCTTTATCTCAATGCTGATAATGCCATTACTGCCTTGCTATTTAAATTAAAATCCTACATGCCTTTGGCTGCCAGCTCCGGAGGACTAGACTCCAAACTCTTTACTTTTCTTTACACGTCTTGCTAAAATTTTTCAGTGCTCCTCTCTGCTTGCAGAATCTGGTAACTTGTCTCCTAATTGAAGCTGGGCTTCAAAAAATTTTATGAAAACTAAGGAGAGATTTCAGCACCCTGATAGTAATCAAAGTCACAGTAAAACCATGAGCACTCTCAGTACTGTAATAGATCATTCACAGAAGTTTTATTACATGGTACAAGTAATTATTCTCCTGAGTGCAGGTACAACCACATGAGTCACTGACCTGCACTAGCACTGAAACATTAATACTGTTTTCTGGAGTGATCTTGCTTTGGAAACCAGCAGCAGAATGCAAAGAAAATGAATGACAATGATGTCATGTGGAGCAAGAGTGCGATTAAAGGAATGTATTTTGTTTTCCAGGGAGGAATGGAAGCTAAACAGAATAATTTTTGTAATTTCTATATGCCTTCTACACATGAATCAGCATTGTTGTGTGTTCATTAATTTTTATTGTGATCTATCAATTTGTACAGCAGCGCACAAAAATAAGCAGAAAGGCAGGTCCCCTCCCTAAGCACCCAGGCACAGGCTGTGCCTTGCAGACATAATAGAGATTAAAATAAATCCTCCCACCTTCATAAAACACAACACTCTCAGGCACAAACCTGAAAGCAAGGGATAGTTAAGTGGTGTTTTGACCTCTTACACAGCCAAACTAGGAGCTCTCGGAGGGATGCTTTTTTCCCCTTCTCATGTAGGGCAGAGGAAAAACACACTGCTCCCTCAAAGCAAGAGAACACATGGCCTGGAAAGGCACAGCCTCAGTGGAAGGAGAAGGAGTTTGGCCTGAACACAGACTGCAGAATCAGGCCTTAGACTGAAGTGGATTACCCTTTACTTTTGGGTTTGGGGAATTTCTTTGTTTTAATTTCATTTGTGTTTGTTTTTACAACCAGAAAAGTCACTTTAGCTTTTCCATGATGGTCAGTTAAAAAGGAAGCTTCATAAACTAAGGAACTCCAAAAATGAAAATAATTATTATAACATAAAAGTGATGACCAAACATGAATGTCTTGCAGAATCCAGACACAGTTATTAATGCATTTACTGTACTCTGCAAAAGACACTCTCCTTTGTCATCACCTCAGCCTCACATGGAGTGCTTGTGATAAGAACAGGATTTCTTAGAGATAAATTATCTTCAGAAACTTGAATTAAACCACTACCAGTGTTTGCCTCAACACTAACACACTAGTAGGAGTTGTTAACCAGCTACAGAAAAACAACTATTAAGAATTTTGCTATCAGTAAAATTATTCAGAGTAAAAACATGTCATCACTATGGCTTTCTATGCTATTACTTTTAAGACCACAATTCTCTTCTATTTATAAAAATTATTTAGGCAAATTAAAATTTCAATACACAAATTTAAACATAAGAAAACAACCCAGTGAGTGTGAGGGAGGAACAGGCTGCCCAGAGGTTTGAGGAATCTCCATTCTCAGAGACATTCGAAACCCACTGGGTATGGCCCCAGTCAAGCTGCCCTTGATTCCATCAGGGAATGTATCCTACAGACTCCTTCCAGTCTCAGCAGTTCAGTGTGATACCATGAAAACCTCAAGAATTTCCAAAACTAGCAGATCAAGGGCAAACAGTTTAAATAAATCCACCCTGGATTTTGTTTTAATCCAAGCATTATAGGTAATCTCAGCATAATTATACTTAGACAACCATCATATTCAACATTGCAAGAAGTTTGCAATGAAGCTACAAAACAAAACTAAAAATTCCCTGTTGTCCCTAATTTAAGTAATTTTCATAGCACTGTCACTACACCACCTTAGACAACTATGCCAGCATAATTTAAATACTGTGGGAGAAGGGCAAAAGGGATTCTTTTAGAGGCAAATCTGGATATTCTAAATTGGGATTACTTCAGCAGTCTCTTTCCCACATTGATTCTGCAGTTAGATCAAAACAAAGGATGGCAGAGTTTGTCTCTGAGCATGAAAGCTAAGCTAAAAGGCAGCACATGAAGTGCAATAGATCTGTGCAGTGCAATTGGCTGACCTGTGCACACACAGCTGGGTGGAACAGGGAAGGAGCTGCTGCTTCACCCCGGAATGGGCAGCTCAGGTCCACCCGGCACCAGCTGGGATCGGCAGCTGCTGCTCAGGGGCAGCACTCGGCAGGTCTGGGCTGCCAGGGAGAGCACTGAGCCCTTCCAGCCGTGCCACGGCTGCCCCTGCCCTGTGACCTCCTCTGTCACCCCAGGCAGGGGTGCACAACACCGCTGCACCGATGGGTCCGGCTGCTGTGCTGACACTGGGACATCAGCTGGCAGCTTGTTCACGGGACACACCAGGAAAAGGCATTTGCAAGGACGTGTGGCTAGCAAAACTACCCTGATGCAAAGCCTTCAGTGTTTACAGTTGATACTCACATAACCAATCAAAATGTAGTGTGAACACACATAATATTGTATATAAACAGCTAATGGGCCTAGGTTTTGCTGACATATGTGCAGTTGTTGTTGGCAATGCAAAAGCCACTTGAAGGAACTGAAAAAATTAGCAAATAAAATTATATTGATACAAAACAAAGCAAAAATGTAGTGCTAAAGCTCCTCTATATATGGTTTTTCTTACTTGTTCAATACCCATTTTTCTGGCATGATATCATTACCTGATATAACTTATACATTATATACTAAGTATATAATGTATATTATTTAAGTATCATATTATAATATGCAAATTATTAATATTTTAAATAATTAATTAAATGAACACATGCAAGGCTGAAATTATTAAATTGATTAAGCACAAGCCAAACTAGTCTGCAATTCTTTGGCCTTTTGAACATGGTGCTGCTTTATCTATCATTCCTACTTTAAGCAATTTGGATCACAGAAATAACTGACCATTGTCAGTGCCAAGATATCAATTCCTGAAAATCCTTTTGAATAAAGCAAGGGAAACAAATGTGTCGCAAACATTGGGCTTAGCAAAACTTGTTCTCCTATAGATTTTTATATCTTCCCTTGAATTTCTCATGCCTAATAAAAAGAAAACTCGGATGAAAGATTATAGAAAATCAGATTAAAACCAAATGTTAATCCAAATAAGACATTGGAAACAGAATTATATCCATGGCGCTCTCTTGGATAATATCCAAGACATGTTTTATCTACTGAGAAAGCTATACATAATGCTCAGCTGCATCTATTCTATTTTATTAAAAGTACAAAATAGTTTTCTCAGAATGCACATCCCCAAATCCCATTTTCCAGACACTTTAGCAAAGACAACTGAAATGGTTCTATTTTAAGAAAATATGATTAATTTTTGGCAACTTCTTCAAATGACTTGGTGTCTATGCAGAAATTCAGCTAGAAGCCTAGATTATATGTTTGAAAAAAAACCTCCACTTTTAGCAGTGCAGTTTTTGGAAAGTAAGATAACTTCATGGTTGAACAAATTAGAATGCAACATTTTTGCCTCCTACTGTCTTTCCTGCAAGATCTAAAAAACTCCAACAACTTAAAAGACACCAGTTCTTGTGGATCTAACCAGAGCAAAGTGTTTCATTAACATCATAGAAATACCTAGAAAGAAGAATACAGCCTTTCTTCATGCTAATAACACCTTCCTATGTTAGGCAAGAAAATCCTATACAGTGCTGACTGGTCACAGGAAGTTTTTTAAAATTTGGCCAATTTAACACGATGCCTAAAAATTTATAGGCAAGGAAAAAAATTTATGTACAAGGAAACCAGGCATAGCACAGCTGCTATCTTCAACAATAGAAGGAGAGCAGCAATCCTGGCCCCCACAGCATGACCTTTATGGTAAAAATCTCTTCAAACTTGGGGCTTTCTGTACCTCACCTCTATGATCCTGAGGAAATGTCATAGGGCCAGACTGGTTAGCCCATCCTCCTGCACTTCTTGCCCTCTTTTTGCATGATTTTGGCTGAATTTCACTGCTCCACCACCCTTCAGTGTCTGAGGGTTGATTTCAGCTTGGCTGTGCTCTGCAGAGAACCCAGCCCAGCAGATCAGTGAGGCTTTGAAAAGGCAGTCCCGTATTGCACAACTACGGTAGCAGACAAGTGGTTAACAACAGACTGATTAATTAATTTTGGTTTGTCCCTAGTGGAACAGCAGGTTAAGCTCTAGTTTCTGCTTAACTTAATCAGGTGCAGCATATGCACCATCACATATGTTGGCAGTTGCCGATTCTGTCCACAACGTTGTTGGACTAGCAGTAATTTACTCACAGCTTTTCCACTTAATTAAATAGGAAGCAGCAGGTTCCCGCTGTGCCAATCCTAAAGGCATCATGGAAAAATGAAATGGCTGCCATCCTACAGTGATACCCTATGTATTGGGCTTACCCCAGAGCACTGTCAAGAGCTGACACGTATGTATACATATATTCTCTTTGGTTCACTATCTACGTTGTCAGAGGCAACTGAACTGTTGTTTTATATTTAATCTCTTTCAATTTTGTGCATTTTAAATGGATGTATTTATCTATCTGGTGGCCAAATATGCAACATATTTACTACAGATGGCCCCCCAGATGGAATTGGAAATTAAAATCCCACTGATTTTGAAATAATTTAATTTGCTATAGAGATCCAGTTCCTCAGCTGGTGAAATTGGCAAAGCTTCATCGTAGTCACTCCCCCTGACTGCCAGCTCCAGAGAATCACCCCCCGGCTCCACTCCTACAGAGTGGAAACTCTACAAAAGGCTGATCAGCTCCACATTTGGAGAGGAGAATAAGGGAAACTTCAAAACACAGACCTGAACCTACTTCCAAATTTTATTGTCCAGACTTATGTCAGGCTCTTACACAGATCTGTCAGATCACTTCATCCTGTATGAAGTCCCAACACTTCATACAGTGAGTGGCAGAAGCTGGGGGAAATCAGCCTTTTTCAAACAAATAAAAACTCTGGAAAAGTACCCACTAGGTTTAAGACAGCCTCTCTCCCCTTTATACATAAGCACAGTGGCTCAGTGGCATAAGGACTGTGAGAAATATAATTTCCCACACAAGAGAGCCCTGCACTGATGGACTAGGAGTCAATAAAGCTATCTAGTTCCTCAGTAGGCTGCTCCTTCCTGTGAAACATGCCACCCCTAAGGTTCCCCAATAAGCCAGCCATCCAGGCTTAATCAAGACTTAAAAGATAATTCTCATTTTGTGCATCTCTCTGCTTCTACTCACCCATCTGCAGATAATTATTTTGGAAGGAGCAATCAGCTGGAGAAGTAATTTCCTGCTGAATCAGGTATTTTACCCAGGCTTTTGCTGAATCTCAGATGTATTAAAACAAAAAGTCTTCCTCACAATCTTCAGCTTCCTCATTATGCCATGCTCAGTGGGAGAAAGCTGTTATATGACACACCTGATAAGGCTTGAGATGCCCAGCTCAGATATAGCCAAACCAGCACAATAGCTTGGAGAAGGAAAATGAAAAGTATTTATTCTCATCTTCCTAGCCTAGGCAGAGAAGGTTTCCTAGGATTTCAGGAAAGGAGAAAAGGTATCTTTTGTCTTCTGTGCTTGAATTGAGAGCCTAAAAAAAAAAAGGGGGTGGGGGGAGATTGTTATTGCTCAGTGGTGCTAAATAGGTTGTTACCATAAGTAAATAAATCCATGTGCCACAAGAGATCAAGATGGCACAAGATGGCTGCCTAGGCCACTCTCATATTCTTGCAATATCCTAATTTAAGCAACTAAGCAATTTTTCAGCCACTGAAGATATTTCTCCTGTTAAGAAAAAGGAGTAACCTTATTCCCCCTGCTATTAAAATTGCAGCTGTACAGCAGAAAGAGACCCCAAAAATCAGCATCAGGCCAGGTGTCTCAAGTGTAGCATACCAACATTCCATTCAAGAGGTTTACAGTTAGAAAATTACTGTTTCCTCACAAGGCAGTGTAGCAAAATCCTGAGGAGATCCATGCAACTTTACTGACTTTGTAAATGACAGAGAAGCCCACAAGGGTTTTATGACACACTCATCAGCTCCTTCATCACATTTCCATCAAACCATTTACTCTTATTCTTTACACAACAACCCTACAAGATCCAGGAAGGACCTTATGCCCAGTCATGAAATTACTTACACACTCTTGATTTGATAGGCCAATAGTGTTTTACCTAAACCAAACTATTCACAGCAAACAAAATTAGGTATGTAAGCAAGCTTGGTGAGGAGGAAGGCTCTAGTTTCCACTACACCCTAAATTGTCACATTATAGATCACCTTCTTGTTTAAAATGAAAAGAAAAAAAAAAATAAACCCTTTCATGGTTTCTGAGCACTGGCAAAGAATACCATTGACCTCCTTTTCTTAATCACTCACCTCTGCTTTTAACAAAGGTTAGTAGAAAAGGATGGGGGAGGAAAGGACAAAGCCTGAAAGCTGCAACTCACTTTGGTAGTGGTTAAGACATCTTGCATTATTTTGGATATCTGCCAGCTCTAAGCAGAATCCAGTTGGTGTGGGATGAAGGGATTCTGGCAACCAATCAATACAGGAAATCTTACAGAATAACGTCTTTTCCCATCCGTGACAACTAAAATCTGTTATCTGGCTGCTACTATTGCTGATGAAGAAAAGATAGATATTTATTTAAACACCAAGCTGTGATTAGAAAAAAATGCATTTGTGTTGCAGGAAGATGTCTACTTGCAAAAAGACTTCTGTTGTCAGCAAACCAAGAAGTTCTACACTTGATGTGTGCTTCTACACAGGAAATTTGTCTCAAAAGAGGGGTATTTGCATGACTGGCTAGCAGTCAAAAAGTGTTTTAAATAAATCACTTTATCTCTTCTCAACATTCTTGTGCAAATAAATCTGATGGACAAGACTTTCAGCAAAGTCAGTGTTCTGCTATGCCAGCTAAAATATCTCTGGAGGGCTTCATCTTTGGGGATACAGGGATAGTATGAAATTAATGCCTTTTTCTTCCCCCTCTAGGAAAGGGTAAAAGGCTGAAGCAGGCCAAGGAAGAAGCCACAGCCGAGATAGACCACTACAGACTACAGAGGGAGAAGGAATTTAGAAAGAAGGAAACAAATGTAAGTAACAAACCTGCGTGTGTTCTTTTGTCATACCAAACTGCTCAATGGTAAACCAAATTGCTTCCAAGAGTATTACCTGCAGAGTCCTGCAAAGCAGTGTGGTCATACTGATTAAACACAGGGGTGTCATCACCATGTTTATATGCTTCATTTGGACCTGTTCACAGGCGTTGAATGCATTTGTAGAAGAAATTGTGAACACTCACCACTAAAATGGTCCAGATTCCATATTTGGTTCATGCTTATGCTTTGAAGATTTATGTCCCTTAAGGAAAAATACTTTTGGGTCCTTTTTCTATAACCACAGACAGACCTAGTTCCTGTCCTGAAACTGGAGGACTCAGTAAGGTGGATGTGTCAGTAAAAGCAAAAGTTTAAAATGTTTCTTTCCTTTTCTGTTCCACTTCAGCTGTCTCTTTTCATTACATATAAGACCGCATCCTTTGTCAACTGAAGTCACCAAAACTTTGGAGTTTTTCACTGTTTCTGTAGTAAAAGTGGTCTGACTCGATATTTTCATATCTGAATAAAGCCATTTTATGCATTTATGGCATCTTGCATTTTTCTCTAGTATTTCCATGAAATTCACAAACTATTCTCTTTTTACCAGGTGATCTTCCTCCTACATTCTTGGTCTTGTTTTTTCCCCCCAGCTCGTATCGTGCAAAGACAAGGAAAGTACTTGTGCAAAAGCAGACACAAAAAGAAAAAAAAAAGCCAAAGAGCTCAAACAAAATCTGTTTTACAAACCTGTCATTTCAGTCACACTTCACATAAAACATTTTCAGCAGGGATCGCAAGCCTTAGGAATATCTATACACAAAAAGTCCCTATCATACCCTGCCAATCCCCAGACGCATGGTCACACAGGCAGACCAGGTAGAAATGTCTCAGTTTCAGTTGTTTACTGACACCAAAATAAAGTATAAACACCTCCAAAATTTGTTCACCTTTTCAGTCAAGCCAGACTTCTTGTTCTAGGTCTTGACAGCAGAATAGTAAAGATATTGCTTTTTTGTGAACTCAGTTTTTCCATCACAACCAAATTAAAGGTGCAGGGAAAGGCCATGATTTGTCAACTGAACGCTTCACACGAACAGGACAGAGCACATATTGCTCCTCAAAGGACAGCATGTTGTACAAGACTGCAGTCCTCCTCCATGTTCCCTGACCCCATTATGTTGAACATTCCCCTACCCAGACAAATGCCATCATTATTAACCTGTGTCTGGGAGGCAGTCAGGTTCTCCAGCAAAGCCAGTGCAGAGGGAGCTCTGATGCCTGGTCCAGTTTACTTTCCCGGGTATCTGGACACAAGTATTTTTAATTCTCTGTCAGTCTCCTCTAATGGCATTCTTCCTCCTGCTTTGTGTCAGTTGTATCCAAACAGGAGCAAATTTTCTCATACTATGAGATGCCTCATATCCATCCAGAATTAACAACAGCAACAGAGAAATAAAGATTGAGGTTAGAATGACAACGTGCAAAATCTTTTTTCAAAACATGCAAAATATTTTGCCTGGATCTCAAAACAGCTTTGCCAAGTTTTCATGGGGTTTTCACTCATTGTCTGAGGTCACCTAACTCTGGAGATGTGCAGCCTAGTTCTGAATTTTGTGGCTTTTGAGCCAATGTAATATTTTAGCAGCTTTGAAATGACACTAACATAAAACCTGTATGGCAAAAATATGGGACAAACCTTCAAGGTCAGCAGAAATCATAAACTAAGCAGAACATTGCCTGCATTCTGCAAGAAAAAGGTCCTCAAATTCAGAAGCTGAAGAAGAGAGGGAAAAGCACATAGAAGAGTAAGAATTTACTATCTCAAACGACAACCATTAGCATGAGCCAAGAAAGCAGGTCTGCAGAGGCTCTTCTTAAAATCATAATACTTTTCTTGACACTTTTCAAAAGTATTCAGGGACTGGATAACATGCAACCATCTGGGATCTCTAAAAAGTTACTTTCCCCAGTGGAAAAATTCAGTTCCATAAATCTGGTCTAAGCTGTACAACCTTTCCCACATGCAACCCTTGCAACTTGTCTAAAAGTTATAATAAAATGTCAGCTAAAAATAGTTATTATAGAAAACTATAATCTTTTCCCAATAGTTATTATTATGTCTACAACCTACATTTCTTCCAAACTGAATAATGGTTTACATGTGGATTATGGACAAATGTCTCACTACATTGCCAGGTTCTGATAAATGGAACAGGGAAGGTGGCCTACACAAAAGATGCTTTTCCTTCTTTAAGGGCTAAGTTAGGCTAAAACGACACAGAAAATAGTTAATGATCCCTCCCTTTTTTCTGTTCATGCTCTAGGTACCCCACTAATATACCACAGGTTAGCTCCACCTGCTAGTCCACCCCAGAGAACCGTGGCAGGAACAAGAGCAGTATGTTACTTATCCCTTTCTTATTCTGCCAGCATGCAGAAATGTCTTCTCTCCACATGGAATTCTTTAGCTGGAAACCAATTTCTCTGCTGGTATCTGAAGGACTTTTCCATAAGGGAAGAATTCAAGGGATGTTGGGGCAATGAGGGAGGAGGGAGCAAAGTCACAGATTTGGAATGTGTGCATCTGTTTATAACATAACCTTGCTAAACTGTTCAGTGAGTCTAGAGTCAATTAAATTCTAAGCGAATGTCCTGATATTAACTGTGCCAGAAGCTGTCTGGTATTTCGCCAGATAAGAAAACGTAACATTAAAAGACCTTGTCTGAGGCCTGTTGAGGGTTATACATCACTAACTGCTGAAGACATTTCAAGTACTCTGAAACTGTAATTATGCATTTTCAGGAAGGCTTTTCCATGTTTGGTCCTTAGCTGCACTCACAGGCATTCTCAGTGAGGCCAAATGAAGGCACACAGTGATAGAACTTAGCTGCCTAGTCATTAAAATAGAAAACAAATTAAAATGAGCCATATAAAAGACAAAACATACACTATGTCTTTCCCATAGTGAGCTGGGAAACTTTCATTACATAGGGAGATTCCCATTGCTAATGAGCACATGAGTGTTGCCTTTAATCCTGTTTTTATGCCAACAGTTGAATCCAGATCAAACCCTCACTGTTTGGAAGCACTGTGATGTGTTTGTGTTATGCTTGTGCTACATGATGAAGAAAAGTACAATAAACATGGTTATACATAGCCTCTCATTTTGCTCAGAGATCTTCTGCTTTTCAGGTAATGGGCTCCCAAGGTAACCTCTCTGCCAAAATAGAAGAGCAAACAACAGAATCCATCCAAAACCTCACAAGCAGCTACCACAAGAACATGGAAAGCATGATGAAAAAGCTCTTGAACACAATATTTGACATCAGTCCTGAAATTCACCCAAACTTCAGACCTGCAGTTTAAGATTCATTGATGTGCTGTGTTTGCAAAAAGTAGCTTCTTTCTTGATAAGCATAAATACTTCCTCATGTATTGTTTCTGTATGTGTGAGAAAAAAAAGAGCGCTGAAGCCACAAACACACAATTCCACGCAGGCTTTTGATGTGACAGGAATTATACAGGGTTTCACAAACATTTGTTGTAATATTGTTTCCTGTAGCTAAGCCCCTGTCATTTAGGCAGGGGCAAGTCAACAACAGCAGAATAAATGATTATTTGACACCAGCAGGTTTTCAGTGGGAGTCTTTGTTCCCTTTGTCTTATAAAATGTTCTGTACTTGGATGTTATGTTGCATATGGTCTGTTTATCCTAACCTTTACTGTACTTCAAGTCACATGAAATAGAATACCACAAAAAAATAAAATGGAACATTTCGGTTTTTCTTGTGACACACAGAGTGGTCAGGTTATGGACCATACAGGAACATTTGATTTTGGTCAAATGTAATAGGTCAAAGCATTTTCAATTTTTCTATGCTAGTTTAAAGCAAAATGCAGTTAACTTGTACAAAACTATGCTTAAAAGCCATACTTAAATTATTTTCCTAAAATTTAACTACACCACAAACTTTATGTAGCTTTCTTAAGTCTGAAAAATGAGAACAGGCATAATCATTATTTACAAAATTACTATGGTGCAAGGGGCAGGCTAGCACATCTATTATTTTCTATACAGTTACCCTGAAAGCACAGGAACCCAAGGGCTCAAACTGTACACCAGTTATGCTAACTGGTACCTGAATCCACAGGTTGTCCACCAGAAATCACATCAGCCACAGCTCATTACTGTTACCCTAAGTGACCTTGGGTAATACTTCCCTCTGCAGTAGCACAGATTTCCCTTGGAATAAATGCTACTGAAGTTAGGAAAATACAATATGATCTGTGCTCTCAAGATGAAGCCCATTCAGTCTGAAGGGAGGCTGATGGGAGGCACTGATGAAGGGGGGATCTGACACGCACCTGCACTGTGAGCTTCTGTAATGCCTCGTCTCCACTACAACATTACACCAAATTAGAAAGAAGCTTGAGAAATTGCAATGACCAGCAAACAACAGCCATGATTTTCAGTCCACGTAGACACAGACAAATCATTTCCATTTCACAGCAGCTAGTCATAGGCAATCTCCTGTTCCAGCAAGGTTTACACAGTTGACGTGCTGTCATGTGTAAAATGACCGTAAAGCTGTAGTCAACCTAATGTCAGCAAACATGACTCCTCAAGGCTGTACCTGGATACTACATAATCTCCAAGCCCTGATTGTTACAGTCTCCTGTGCTTGATTATATCCTCTAGGGACCCAAGGATGCTGAGGAATGGGAAAGAAACTAGAAATCCTATTGACACCAGCTGAAAGGCTCATTTATTTAGGAGTGCTTTGAATCAATGCATGATAGGTTTTGATTTACTGGGAGGATGAAGGCACTCCGGTCCCAGCCTATGTGCAGAACCCAATGCAGGCACCTTCCTGCACAGCTTGGGGCAGTCAGGGCTGCTTCACAGCCCAGGGGCACATGCCTTGAGCTTGGGCTGCAGCCCCAGCACAGTGCTCAGCTGTGAAAGACAGATCTGTGAGCCTAAACAGTCACCAAGGTGGACACTAACACCTCACAGGGTCTCACTGCGGTGCTCAGGACTGCTCTGCTTTCCCTCTGGGCTACCTCAGCACACTTGCCTCCAGCTATCACTTCTGAACGTACAGAAATGTTGCAGGTTCAGCTGCAGAACTGAAGCAATGGGGCTCCCATTGCCAGCTGCATGGGATAAAACACCCCCACCCCCCTATGGTGAGAGCAGAATTCCCACAGCCTGGTGGGCAGCAAAATCAAGCAGAAGCTTCTCAGGAGGCAGCAACCCAAGTTACATGAAATAAAGGTTTGTCTTCCTTGTTACCCTGCTTTTTTTTAATGACAATCCCTCTCTCCTTCATCCTTGCCAAAATCTGTCCTCTCTCACCAACTGCTTCTCTTGCAAAGCCTTCAAGGCAGTGTCCTTCCGGCCCTAATGGCCACGCACTCATCTCATATTTAAATATCCTCTGCCCTGCAGTCACAGCCATGACCTGCCTGTATCCTTGTTATCACCTGCATACCTCAGGTACACACTGAGTCTTAGGTTATGAAACTTTGTTGAACATAATTATGTTCTTGAACTCTGGCTAGTCCATGGCTACCACTAATGAAAAAGAAATGAATTTGATAAGATTAGGTCTTTGATCTCAAGATGTAAATCTGAGAGCATTTAGCAGTCTACATTCAGTCCTACTTCTGGACATAAAATCGGTCATACCATCACTTTTAGATATACAGTGCTAAGGGTCAAATTAGACTTCATATAATTTAGCAAGATTATATTAAATGAAGAGCATAAATTACCAGCTGCAGCAATGAAATATTGGGGTGCCAAGAAAGCACATGCTGAGTTTATAAGTGCACAAAATACTTGTATGTGACAGTTACATACTCGGGATAATGGCAAATAAATGTTCCATGCAAAAGAAGAAAAAAGGACAGTTAATTTCAGATCTTTTTCTAATGCACAAAAGAAAGGTAAAAATGGTTACTCTGAATTAGCAGTCACCTACCAGGGATGATTACAAATGCCCTTTCATCTCCTGGGGATATTCTCATACCCACAGGAGCCCCCAGTCCTCACAGTGCCCTGACACTTTATTACCTAATGAGCACCAATGCAGTTGCCAAATAAAATGGCAACACCTCACAACACAAACAGACTTTAAGAAACAGAAAGCCACATCTAGATAGCACTCATATAAACCTTTCTCTTTTGTTTCATAATTGCCATTGAAATCAATTGCAAATCTCTCACAGTGTGACTTATTAGGACTGAAACAACAAACTTGAGTTTCCTAGATTGGACCAATTCTTCACTGCTTACAAGATGGGGTTAACAAGGCTCTTTCCATCTGGAAATGAAGACCTGCATTAATCAATAAATTCTAAATCCACTGATTGAAGTATCTCAAATAACTAGTGGAAAAGGTCATACGAGAAGAAAGTACAAGAACTGTTTTGTACAACTCATGACATGGATTGGGCTGAATTTCTCTGGCTGTTCTCCCTCAAAATTCTCCTTTGAGTTATAATATATGAGGATGTAGTGATGTGGTTCCCATTCATGGGTGATGAGGGGAGATCTCTGAACTCATGCCAGTAGGACAGAATATCTTTCAAGTCTAAATAAAGCAAAATGAAACAGACATGAAGAATTAATACTATGCTCTGTGCTGAAGCTGTCTACCGACTTTCCCATTAATTTCTGAAGAGTTTGGAAGCCGAGGTTTGGGAAATCAGAACCAGATGTTAATCCATTACATGGATTATGATATTAACTGAAATTTTTCCATATTAAAATATACTTGAAAGTTCATACAATCTGTAAAACATAAGTTGTTCTTGTAAATCATCATATGTAGGGTATAACTGTGTGCGTGTATGAAGTTTTAACAGAACAAAATATTTCAGTCCGTGACTTAAAAGATTTTTTAGCTCCAGAGCTGTGAGAAATGTTTCCCTGTAAGTTGGGACAGGATGCTCTGCTGTTGCAGAGCTCAGGAAGCACCACAGGACAAGTGACAACAGACTGCCATGACACACAATCACAGGAGATGTGAACCTGCAGATCCATACTTTCACACACTGCCTTGCCCAGAAGCATCCAGTCAAAGCAGGAAAGATGTCTGTGTGTAAGGATATATTGGGCATCCCTGCAGCAGGGGACAGTGTCAAACTTTGGGTACAAATTTGGGCAGGGTCAGACATCAGACTGAGTCTGGGACTGAAGTTTAAAGCCATTGTTAGCCTATTAAGCTATACCATCCATCATTTGCAGCAGCACTGGCTATTAGCTATACTGACAGGCAGGTAATATGAACAGTAACAGTTCTTACAAAAGGAAGAATCAACCTTGCCCCTGTGGTCCATCAATGGAAATACATTATGTTTAACTGGAACTTCTCTTAACTGAATGCATCTTTCAACTACGGATTTGGTTTTTTCTCAAAATAACAGCATGCAGTCTAATCAAATGTTGTCAAGATACAATTCTTCAGTCTCAGCCACAAGTCAGGCTCGCACTCTAGGATGTCCTCACCAAAAGACTAACTCATGGGAATGGTACCCATGTTGCATCTCATCATCACCTTCTCCACACCCTGGGGCAAAGAACACGGCCCTGACTGTCCAACTCAGTGCGGAGCCAGGTGCTACTGAAAATAAACATAAGGGGAGCAAAGGACACCGGGCAAGGATTTTGGGGTGACAGCAGCAATCCCATGCAATTTTCTGTTCCAGAAGTCCCCCATGGCCACATGCTGATTAGGTAGGAAATGTGAGCATTATGTAATGTTCTCCTTCATGTATACAGTGCATATTCTTCAAAATAATTTCCTCCAGCTCCTCATTGAAACAAAGGGGAATGCCTGTTCCACAATGCATGGGCATCATATATTCCTGTCAGCTTCACTGTGGCCTGTCCTTCACAGATTTGGTTATTCCACATTTTATGGTACTATAAGGCACTTATACTCTGAGTCTTCCCTGAGGAACGTTAACGCTTGTTAGAAGTACATGACCCAACCAGTATTACTACAAAACACTTGGAAAATGTTACATTGGAGTACTATTAATACCTTCTATTGCACTTGCACTACATGACTGCATGTGGAAAATCTGATGACTTGCAAGCTTATTAACTTACTGAGATTCCTCATTGCTTTTATGAAAGACATGCCACAACTGAACTACCTGACCCTGCGTGATTCCTGGAAGTTCCTCTGGCCCCAGATCTGATTTATTTCTAGGGACATCAGACTCCAATATGCAACCAAATTTCCATATCTCTTTTGGAAATACCGGATTCTTGAGTAGAGCTATGCTCCAAAAACAAGCTTTCCACAATATATGCCAGGAAAATTACCTCAAAACTTGCTATTAAATAGACCTTGCTGTAAGAAACACGGTATTTATAATTCACCTGTAACAAACCAAAGAGCATAAATATTAATATAAAACAGATCATCAATGTCAATATAACCTAATTTGTATAACCTTCTCTATATATTGCATGTAAATATTTATCTAGTGGCACTGATTTATTGTAGAACAGAGACAGATAGATAAAAACAGATATATAACAGAAGCGTAATCTAACCATGTATGTGTCTTTGGCAAATAAATCTAGCATTTTGTGTCAGTTTTGTTCCCATGCAGACTTACTCACGGGAAATGAGCAATCCCATTGCTGGCAGCAGGATGACTCATACCTGTGTTTTAAATGGAGTAAAGTGTGGAGGCAGCTCCAAGTGCAGAAGTGAGATGTAGCAGCAAGGACAGACTGCCAGGGCACGTGGGTGCTCAGACTTGCTCCTGCCATGAATTCTGATCCACGTCTCTTTTCCAAGGGTGGCTGCCCTGCACCTCACACCAACACTGTTCTACCAGCCCATGAACACACAACCGTGACTTACCAAAAACCTGGCTCCCCAAGCATCAGGAGGATATGTTTTATCTCTTACGCATGGTTTCCCAGCTGTTAGCAGCAGAAAAGAATGTTTAATAAATGAAATAATTGTGTCTTATAACAGATTTACACTTCTTAACAACATATCTACTAAAATCAGTTTCAAGGGAAAAAAACAAAGTATTGTTTCCTATTAACACTTAACTGCTCTGTCTGTGCTATGGGTAATGCTTCTTATGGCACAGGCTGCCAAATCCATTCAGAATATTTTCCCTAATGCCTTTTCCATTCAGCTCTGGAGTATCTGGAGTAAGCATATTAGCTTTCAGCACTTTTCTCTTGTTACTAAACCATTTTTCTTCCACATCCTTTGGAGTCACCTACAAAAGTGACATTGAGACAATAATTTCCTCCAAGTTGAAGAGTCTGCAGAATCTTCACCCATTTCCATAAGCACAGGCATTTCCAATTCCTACTAATTTCTACAATTTCAACTGATACATTTATATATGTGAACAAATATATATGTCCCATATGTATCCTTTGTATTCAAGACGTTAAAGTAATTTTCATTATTCATTCAGTTTCTCCTTCTGAACATAAGTATTTACCTACCTTGGAAAAATAAACAAAAACTACTTTTCTACGTTTTTGTGTCAAATTCAAGCCTGAGTGATTCATCAGTTTCCACTTAATCACTGCCTGAAAGAGCCAATATTCACCATAAAGGATTTTAGACCTGGAAATATTCCTTCCAAAGTTTTTTTTTTATGTAGGATTATTGTGAGAAAAGCACTGAAGGCTTGACTGTCAGCTGCTGGGAATCACTGGAAGTCAGATGATACCAACAGGGTACCAATCAACACAGTTTTGTGAAAATCTGTGAGTTCTGCATCTGTCTCTGGCACTTTCTGTGCTGTGCTGTTCCACAGTGTCCCAGCACGTCTGCTGCTCTGCTGATGCTATTGCTCCTCTCTGAAGCTAGATTCAGTAAGAAAAACACCTTGTGATGGAGGGGGTCGCCAGCCTAACAAGGCACAAGAAAGATGAGTGCATGGTGACAGTTTGTGCCAGCTCGGTGTGCAGGCACTGTGCTGCCCAAAATAGCCCACTGTCAATGACATGGGCTGCAGGGTACCCCAGGGAACTAAAGAGAATTTCCAACTGGGGGTGCCTCTCAGGAAAATTGGTACTTTTTGAGAGAACTTTCCATGAAAAGTTTTTCAATCAGCTCAAGCTTAAAATTGTGCTGCTCTATTATTTTTAGTAAGAATAGCTTTAATAAAGAGAATTCATTCTGAAACACACTGCAATACTCTCTGGACCAAGTCTGCTTGAACAGAACAAATGGATACAGCCATGTTCAGTGAAACATGAAAATTTGCCACAGCTTTGGTCTGCACAGAAATTCAGTAATTCCACAGTAAAGCATGGTGTTTAGAAATGACTCACTTGTCTGACATGTGACTTGTTCAAGCACTAAGACCAATATTTATACTCTTTGGTGGGTAAGAAAGATGTTGTATTCAGAAGAAAATATGTTCTACACAGAAGCATGTGGACTTGTCAGCAAACACTGAATGTAGTCATATATGTTGGTATGTTATTAATTGCTTTGTGGATAGTAGAATCAAGTCCCTGATGTACTTCAGAGTGAAAATATCTTTCCTCTCCTTGAAATGGAGAGCAAACTTGTATCCTCCTTGCTAACATGGATGCCAGCATTCCTCAAAATTTTGTGCAGCTTTTAAATTAAACTTGAGTTTCATTCTCTATTACCGTGTGGAAAAGGTAAGATTAAATGTGTACTAGTTAAGACAGCATGCAATTAAAATTCAAAGCATTAACAAAAATGGCACTGTGCAGTTTACAGATGACTTGCAGACATAAAGTTTAACGAGCCTCTTTGTTTTCTCACCCCTCTGCAACTGGCTCCAAGTCTTTTAACTATTCCTTTGCCTTGTAAATTCAGGTCCAGGTGAGGTGAAGATCAGTGTGAAGGTGCATGTAACCTAACAAGCCTGTCTGAGTTTGTGTTTCCGTGCCCTGCTTCCCTTCAGCAGCTCGTGTAAGACTGGAGCATGCAGAGCACCAGCAGCAGCCGAGGGCAGGAGTCAGCCCAGAAACTGGCACTGCAGTGCTTACAAATGTTTGTGGAGAAAAGAACATCAGTGGTACACACACAGGATTTGCTGACCTTATGGGCTACTCCTGGTGTTCAGACTTCAGTGTGTTTATGGAAGAGCTGGGAATTGAAAGAGCAATCTTAAGACACACCTATAAATGAGAGGAGGCACGCTCCAACAGCATGGGTTCATAGGAGGTGCAGTTCTTTACCTAAAGCCTCAGGCTGCTGCCCTAAGGAAATTGCTAGATGTGCAATATCCAGCTCCTATACACAGAGGGGGCTGTCGCCAACCATTGGGGTACCCTATATTTTTTGTGTATTTGTTCTAATACAAATGAGGCGGAGAAGGCTTATTTACAAAGATCATACTGCTGACATAACTGAAAAACTTGAAGTCATCTCTTCATAATTCTATATACTGATTTCATCTGCCTTTCACAGGATCTCTGCTCAAATTAAGCATATATGTCTCACCAACAGAGTGCAGGTATGCTGGAGTAATGGTTTGTTGGTGAGTCTCTTTGGCACAGCCACTAGTGCCACTGTCAAGAGTGAAAAAACCCAAAAATATAAGGCCCTCCAAAACTTTCCTGGCTTCTCACTTTCATCAGGCCAACATTTTTCTCACACCAAATACAATCTGCTTTTTCTTTTCTTCTTGTACTCTAATTTATCATAACCTCCTTAATTTCCACTTACCTTATGCACCCAGTTTCCAATATTCTCTAATTACTTTTTCAAATAATTATCTTCATGCTTTGTCCTTCTCTAATAGGAAGTCATCATAGATACACATCATATTGCTTCATTTTCCTTCTCTACACTCCTAGTAATCCTACCAAAAGAGCATGGCAACCCTAAAACAAATTGTGTTTTGAGGCTACTACCCAACAGCACTTCAATTTCTTTGTTTTCTGATTTCCCTATTCATCTGTTGTCACGTTGTGCTACAAACTCCTGAAGACAGGAACCTTCCACCCTTCTGACCTCAGCTCCAAGTCCCACCCCCACTGCAGTCCTGGTCCACAGCTGTGGTACCCAGGAGTCATCAAACACAAATTATCACTATTAAACAACAGAGTTTGTATAGGGTTTGATACAACAGAATGACTGAAGAACATTTTAAACTGAGAAGTCAGAGGTAATTCTAACTCGTCCCTCTTACACTGAGTAGAAAGCAAAAAATATTCCATGTATTTATCCCTGAGGTGGGATTAAAAAGGCACATTATTAAAAAAAATTCAATTTGCATTGTTTTTACTGAAAGACTTTAATTTAACAGGTCTGACCTGGATTAAAAATAATGACTCTCCAAATTCCAGACGTTCTTCATGTAAATACTGGCTGTCCATTTATAGTATAATTCAAGCCTGTGCTTAACTTGTAGCTGGCTCACCATCACCTGCCATTAACAGCTTGTTCAAAGTTGAACCTAATTGTACAAAGAGATAAGGAAACCATCAAAGTTACTTCTTAACCAATCATCTTTTATGCCCATCTCTAAGCATGCCACTGCACTGCTGGTAGGCAGACTAATCTCTCAGGTATATAAAGGGAAGGGACTTCTGCTTTACCATTACTTCCTGGCTAATCCTATTAAAATAACAATATGTATACAATAATTAGATGTCAGAAATAATAGGTGCTGCTCTAGTTCTACCCTCTCCTTTTTTTTATTTGACTCTGTATTTCAAGAGAAAGTGATCTGGTGGCCTCTAGTTCTGACCTTTATTGAGTATTCCCCAGATCTGCAGCTCAGCTTTTCTAATCTTACCTTGACTTCTCTTCAGTGACCCCCCATTTCCCGTTACAGACTTCCCCAATTACCTCAATATTCACAGTATTCCCTAAAGCACCGCTACATGGAACACTATTATCTCTTGTCTATTTTATCTATTAACCTTAGGAACACGGGCAAGCTATTATGAGCAATCACTGTGCTTACGAAAAAAGGACAGAAAAGGGGCTGTGCTTTAAAAGCATTTGTGGAAAATGTTTGCCATTTTGAATGCATTTTGTGTTTTCTTCTAAAAGAAAAATAACCAGATAATTCAGAAGCAAAGCCAAAAGGATCTCAATTAAGCCTCTCAGCTCTTCTGCATTCAGTGAAGTACTTATATTTTTTTAAGATGTTTCCCCTTGATTCCCACACATTTTCTATTGCTCACTCTTCATAGAGAGCCTGTCAAAAGACAACAGCCACCTGGGGATGGAGGTGTCCTGGATCTCTAACTCTAGCCCCATACCCTGTTTTCCAGGTTGACTGCCAGACTCTTAGGTTGCTGTGCATCTGCCTGGGGACAGGAAAAAAACTCCTGAAGAGCCGGCTGCTTCAGGAGAAATAGACAGTTTGGGAGAGAAGGAGCAGTCAGCTCAGAAAAGACAGTAATAGCATGAGACAGCTGGAGGAGAGATCTGCAGGAGCAAAGCTCGTCCCTGTTCATGTACCATCAGTAGAAACGGCAAATTTCCCAGTAAACAGGTTTGAGGCTTTTGGAAATCTGAAATTTAGAAATAACATGTGTAAAGAGGGCTGAGATCAATTTTTCCCCACTCACTGGTGGTTTGTTTGTTTGGGATTTTTAAGTTGCAGATTTGCCCATGTAATCATATTGTGTAATACTGCTGATTCCAGATAAAAGGGGAAAGAATTTGTCTGCTTCACAAATAAATAAAGCATACATTTTGATCTGCTGGGTTTTGTTACTGCTGTTTTTTTAAAAAAGGGAAAAAACCATAATCTTCCCTTTTTCCAAAAAGCTCAAAATGTTTTTGAAAGCTGCTTCTCAATCTGAGGGGGAGAGCAGGAGCAGAGGTATACAAATGCTGTAAGCACAGGGGCAAAAAGAAATCCTTTGGCCTCC
The DNA here is from genome assembly GCA_013397155.1 of Irena cyanogastra. NCBI lineage: Eukaryota > Metazoa > Chordata > Aves > Passeriformes > Irenidae > Irena > Irena cyanogastra. The sequence goes on along the minus strand of VWZV01013172.1, from coordinate 2,277,516 downwards.
GCTGTACTTTTGGAATGACATTTCAGAAGTAAGGATCTTATTTGCAGCTCCTCCAGAGACAGGAATATATGCCAGAATAGTCAAGGCAATTTAAAGGTGATGAGATTTTCCGGTGAGGGAAAAAAAAAAATCCACGTATTTAGTGCTTTCCATGTTTAAACATGTTGTTTAGCCACAATTAAATTCTATTTTGAATTGTAGTGCAGAATGCTATCCCCGAGCAGGACTCAGTGCTAATTCCATCTCTAATCAGCAGATGGCACCATGAATTCATCAAACAGGATGGAGACCAGAAAGAAGTATAAATTTATCCCCTGAAAGGAGAGGGGAAAACAGAAGGAAAAAACCATATACCTAACTTGACACACATAAACCAGGAATTAAATTCAGAGAGTGTAACTTTCCCCTCATGCCACCCCTCCAAAAATAAAATGGGCTGTGGAACATGCTGTGTGACACCCTGACGCACAAAGAGCAGCTACACCTATAATGTCCCCTGCCTTGCCCTGTCACTGACCTACATTGTCTCATGGTTGACTGTGAGACTGAAAAAAAAAAAAATCAAATATATCCCGACTTTCCTTCTGACCTCCCCTTGCTCTGAACAGCACCTCTGGAGTAGAAGGGGACCCAAGGGTGCCCCCCTGGGCTGGAAGGGGGACCCCCAGAAGGAGCAGCACAGCAGGGAGCTCAGAGAAGCTGCAGGCAGAGTTGCAGATGCTGCTGCAGCACGGGTACAGAGTCACAGGGGTCACAGTGAACCACAGGCTGAGAAATGGCAAGTGCACAAGAGTTGGCAAGACTTTTTTCTTCCACTCAAACAGCAAAATATCTACTTGGAATTCAAAGGCTGGTAGAGTCAGCCTCCCCATGTCACTCACAGAGCCCTACATCCCTGAAGGAGCACAGCATGAGCCCACAGCTCCAGCAGAGGCAGGAAGCAAGCTCTGCTCAAAGGAGCAGTTTGGTGTGTCTGGGTGTCTGCCCTATTCCCCTGGCCCAGCCATGCTCATCCCTACTCCTGCTGGTAGGATAACTCTCTTGGCAGGCATGGAGCTGGCACCCACCTGGCACCTCTTCATGCCCACCAGGCTCTCATAGGGCTTTGCTGTGGGCACGGCATGCCATGGGAAGGTGGTTTCCTTGGCACAGGCACCAAGGGATGTGCAAGATGTGCTCACCCCCAGCAAAAATCTGCTGCCTTAAATATGGGCTTCTCCATGCTCTTACATATGAAAAGTGAGTGTGAAAATCCTGCCTGTCCATCTGTTCCTTAAAGGTTTCTTTCTTTTGCTGCATGTTAGAATTTCTCCCCAAATCTTCTTCAGCAGCACAAATCACATCAGTGACATTTATGGGTTAGGTAAATGGTATGCTGCTGACATCATCTAAGCACAGTAACAGGCACAGTTAGGTAGTCTGTGGATAGCTTTAATGCTATATGATTCAAGCTCCATTTATCCTGTTCTCAATGAACAATAATTAAAATGTGCAGTAACAGAAGTATTGCTCTGAGAAGCAATAGCCCTACCATGCAAAAACCAGAAGTTTTCCCAACAGAAGACAGCATTCAATCAACGGTTTCAACCATGGCACAGAAGTGAAAGCTCTGATGTTTAAAATTTAGAGAGGAAAGCAGCACAACAGTGAAAAGATGAGCTTACCTTGCATTGCATGGATCTTGTCTCAGGCCCAAGGAGCAGATGCTGTAAATTTTTGCCACTTCAGACTCTGCACATCTGGTTGTTGCAAAGTGATTTTTCTTCCTGGCCATTCCTTACTATTTTCTCAGCCTGCCTAGCAGGCACAACTCAGGAATTACCAATACCTTGACAGTGACACAATTGATTAAGTATGAGCAATACCAGCTTGGGTTTTGCATTCAGTCAGAGCCCTGTAATGGCAGCACAAGGGGCCTCGCTTGTTGAGCAAGAAGGGCTTTATGTCACTTGTCCCTAGAGCAAGGCACAAGTGATCTTGATGGAGAAGGCAGCAAACATACTGTCAGAAGCCATATTCGCAGGGAAAAGGCAGAACAATGGAGATTAAATGACAGGGCAGAAACAAGGAATTAAATCATCCCCGAGGCTCAGATATTCCAGGCTTCCCCATGACACCTGCAAGAGGCACAGGGGAAGACCTGGATCAAATCCCTGTGGAAGTCTTGCCGTCTGTACCAACACTCTGATGGAAAACCTGCAAAATCGCTTGTGGCTCTTCTAAAAATCATGAGCCATACACCCTCATGTCCAGCTGCACACTCACTTTTCAGCCAGTTTCCAGTCTGAAAACTGGACTGGAAAACAACAGTAGAATTGCTTTGAATTCAACTCTTCTTAACTATTTCTTTCTGTAAACAGCATAACTCCTGCCTGCCCTCCTGCTGTACTAGTGTAGTTCACTTCCAAGTGGTAAAAGGAAAGGAAAACAATTGCTTGCAATAAATCAAAGGAGATTGTGTAGGCCACTTACACACTTCTAACTTGGTAATAATTCCATTCTTCCAAAGGACAGGAGGCATCTTGAACCCACACTAGCCCTTTCAACAGTGTGCCCAAACCACCACAGCAGAGCCCTTTGCACATGAGCATCTTTTCCTCCAGATGCTCTTCATGCTCTTCTGTGCTTACATGGACCCATGGAAGATATTTTGCCTGGGAAGACAGTAATGAGAGATTTCAGATTGTCACCTGAGAGACATAACCACAGTTCCAGGCCCAGTGCCAGAGAAAAGCGAAGTTTTCCACAGACAGGGAAAGAACTGTGGGGGAAAAGGGAAAACTAGAGAGCCGTTCTGTCTGTAGCAGCCTGATAGCTACCATATCCTCCCAGACCAGAGGGAAAACACCTTTGCTTCAGACATGAAGACAAACCCTGGTCCGAGTCAGATGGAAAACTTAACCCTTGGTACTGCCTTTCCCAGATTTGTGCTGGGAATGGCACAATGACTGTGCAAGAGTGAACTGCAACATTTCAAAGTCTTGGTAAATAAGTTTAAGATCCAAGTACAGCAACTTACTGCTTCCTTATATTGAATAAAAAACATTTACTTCTGCAGAGCAATGGTTCAGGCTGGCTGTAGGTTTGTGAAGTTCCTTGCTCCTTACGTTTGCATGGTATCAAGGATTTTAGGGTCTTAGTTGAAACATGAGGCCTCTAACCCTCACCAGTACAAAAAATGATCTTCAATTGGTGCCAAAGAGTCTGTAGGCCATGCTGAGCGTCTTGACTAAAACAGCATCCTGTGCCTGCTTAAAACAGAAGAGGAGCCACCACTTGCTTGGGAGTCAGCCTGAAATACACCAGCTGCAACTGCTGCTCAAACAAACAAACAGGGAGCTGATGTTACACAATGCAGTTGCAAGGGAAAAGTGATCAGCAGCAATATTAAATAATTTATTTCATTCATTCACATTTACTTCATTCATTATCAATATGGGACTGTTTCTCTTATACTTTTCTCCTCACCAAAACAGGTTTTCTGTGCAATTTGCTCCCAGCTTCAAGTTGGATACAATCCTTCTAAAACTAGCTGCTTAAAAGGAGAAAAGTAAACTCTTTGGCATGGCTTTGGAAAATTAACCTAATTTGTGTCACTAGTAGGATATCACAGGGGATTCTGTTTAGCCAGAAAGGCTGTGTTTAGGCTAGTGACTGAAACACATCTTTGAGACCCCCGGAGCGCGTGTCCCTCCGCACAGCTTCTGCTTCCCGTGGGGGAATCGTGAGGCTGGCACCCCCCTGCTGCCACCACCACACCTCAGCAGAGAGGGACGTGCCTTTAGCACCACTCCATGGCTTTCTTAACTGCTGATATTGCCAGTTTTCCTGTACCTGCAGCTGCTTGTTGTTTAGACAGCTTTTATAATATTGGAGAGCTGCAATGACTGGTCTCGAGCCCAAAGCAGTATTTTCACTGTAAGAACTGCTGCTCAGCCCTTAGAAGTGCAGCTAAGTAATTCTGGGAGAATTTTATCTGACAAATGTAAACATGGTATGCGTGAATTTTCATTAATATTTCACATGAAGAAAACAAGGCTGAATCAATCAGATTGCAGCTAAATTGCAATACAATCTATGGTGATAAGCAACCACACCAAACCCACAACCCTCTTCAGCTCCCTCAGTTTAAAATTATCGCAGATATTTCTTTGTGAACAGCTTTTGCTTGCTGGACCTTCTCTCAAGAGCTTACTTACATATTTTGATTTATAACTAAAGTCTGAAAATCTTTTTAAGTTCTCTGTCTGCATTCTGTACTCCAAAACACACAGTCCCTCCAGAGCCCTCCTCAACCTGTGCTCCCTTCACCTCTGCAGCTGCCCTTGCTTTACTGCACCTCCTCTTGCAGGGCTGCACAAGGCACAGGAGGAAAGAAGTCACCTGGCAGCAGAGACATCCACAGAAGGTGATGGAAACAAATCCCACCAGCCTCAGAAAGCTTCATATTTACCTGCTAGTTATACAACAATCCTCCAGAGGTACCCAGGCTGTGGAACAGCCAGAGGGTTGAAATATATTCACAAAACTCTAAGAGCTCTCCCACACATTAGTACCAGAGTCTACTGAATTCAACCTGAGAGGCATGGACACCTTCAAAAGGTGCAACCACAGAGCTGTGGACAACCTGCCAAAATTCTGCATTTCATTGCAAAGAAGCATCTAACTCCTCAAATGGAACATTGAGCTCATGTCAGCATTAACCCAGAAACATATAGCTGTATAACAGCAATTTGAACTGATTTCAGAAGCAAGCTGAAAGTATCATACTAACAAAATGGACTTTATGACCTAGTCCACACCTAGTTTTAGACACCTCAGAAAGCCTTAATGGTTTGAGGCTTTTTTCTTTGTAGGGGTTGTTTTCTGGGTTTGGTAATATTTCATTTACAGGAAGGTTGAAGACTTTATGCCAATATATGCACTTGCACCATATTTCTTTAAATATGTTCCAGGAAATGCCATACTGATGAACTGCTCTGTAATATAATCCTTCAGACTGGAGCAATTCATAAGATCCCAAGAACAAAAAAGCTTTTTCAGCAGGTATAGTTAATCAGGAAGTGAGTACATGCCATATTAGTATCCCCTCAGGGTTTCCAGTCCTCAACCAGAGCATGGCCAGTTTGTTGTTTTGCTGGGAAAGCTGTCACAGGACAGACGGACTCATTAGAGCTCCATTTCCATGTTCTCTGGAGTTCAGAGCAGAAGCTTTGCCATGTCTGCTCTGAGATCTTTATTGGTTGTAAACCATGACAGACTTGAAGGAAAATTCTCAGCCCTACAGTCCAAAAAGTTCACAGCGTAAGAAACAATTCACACCAAGGATAAACTGTGAAATGCATTCCTTAAAGTGTTTTATTATCTTTTTTTCTTTGAGCCTGGTGCTGGAGGTAGATATCTCTTTGACACAAAGCCCTTTGTCCCACCACCAGTGTAAGAGCTCCAGGGACAAAACTGCAAATTGGTTTCCAAGTCTATTTTAGGAATGGCTTAACAATCAGAAGAGGAAATGTGATATTCAAATCAAATAGCTAAATTTTTCAGTAATAAAGGTGATGGGGTGAGATCTGCTTTAACAGCACAGAACAAAAAAATGCAAATATTCTAGCACTGAGTGGCTTTGCATGGGCCAGCACCTGCTGAAGTCACACATTTCTACCTGCTGACTTTGGTAGGGAACAAGGCTGTAGGGGAGCTCCTGGGGGACAGAAGTCCAGGGGGCTGGGGCTGGTGTCCCTCCCCCAGCACAGCACAGCACTCAATGGTGAGCAGCACGCAGGCTGCAGCTGCATCCCCCAGCATGCCACCATAAACTCCAGCTGCCCAGCAGCCTCCAGCAGTCATCCACCAGGGAGCACTTATTCCATCACATGAACACCCCAAAAAGCAATAGTTTGAGGGACACAGCAGCTCTAAATATTGCACCTTCCTTCTCCCTGCTGGAGTAGACTCCATTTGAAGAGGATAACGAATTCCATCAGGCTGGCACATCAGGCAATAACCACCCCAGCACTGAGGCACACAGCTCTCTGGAGCCTGACACAGGCACCTGCTGCACATGGCAGCTAAGAGTGCCTGCACAGACGTTCAGTCCAGCTCATCTCAAACGTCACTGTTTCAAAAAACTCCACTGATAAGGGAATACAAATATACATAGAACTAAACTCAAGTTTGTTTGTGATTAGCAGAGAAAGGTTTCTTAGTGTTCATATTAAGCTATTTTTGAACTGGTACCATTACTTAGTGTTCACTTGCAAAAGCAGAAGACTTTTATAGATTTTTTTTTTGACAGAGAAGTAAAGCAAATGTTATCAGGTGACAGCGTAACACAAAGGCACCAAAGAGAAGGGAGCAATGCCTATTGACAGGAGTAAAGGACCCAGCCTCCAGCATCCTCTGCACATTCACATAAAATGGACACACCTCAACCTTTCAACTGGTGTAAAAAGTGCTGGAAAATCACTGTTGGTGCAAAACAGCAGTGCCTTTTTACTGCCTTGTCCTGTGGAGCACATCGTGTGCATTTGCTTCGCCCAATTCCCAAAACAAGGCACCCAACCATACAGCACACCGTGGGTGTGAAATCCAGCCACATGCTGCTTTAGGGGTGTCTGCATAAACCACTGCTCAAAAATCCAACTGCCGGTGTCACTGGCACTGGGGCAAGCCAATGCTCTGAGATGTGGCCACTTATGGGAAATGGGTATTACTCTGCTTGTCTAAGGGTCTGTCAACATAGGGGAGATTTACTGAGGCAATTATCCTGCCTGTAACAGGGCACTAACCTGCTACACTCACACTGCTGCAACTCTGAGTACTGAAGTACTTATCCGCAGTTCAGATTAAATTGCTTTGAATGCAATATAATTAGTACACTGCCAGAATCATAACAGCAAATATCCCTTTGCAGACAAGTTCTAAGGAGCAAAAGGCTTTTCTGCCCTGGAAAAGATTAGGCAGATACAAATAATGACTCATCAGATTTTTTTCTTGCTCCTATTATCTGTCTCTGCTAACAGCCTACATGTCAGGAAGCTTGAGCTAATGGACTGGGCATGGGTTTAGGACAACAAGTGTCTCATCTCTAGTTTTCACATGCTGAGTGACAGCAGGTAAGTCACCTGTTCTTTTTGCCTTTGGGTTTTTTAGTATCACCAATATTTTTTCTGGCAAGTCAGTACAGGCAAAATGCCAATTTAATAGTCACTGTCTAATTTTCCTATTTCAAATGTTTTTTCTTCTTAACACTGATTAAAATAAACAAGATATCTATTGCTCCAGCATTCCACATTACCACATTCCCCACAGAATTATGGCTCTTCTGCTCAATGCACCTGATGCTGACAGTTGCAAATGGTTTGCAAACTTAGAAACTATCTGAGCTCAAAACTGAGGTCCTTAGTGTGAGTCTAACCAGTGTAATTCTCTGGAGACAGACGAAGAAGAGTAAAACCACATTTGATACAATACTGTTACCTTCAAGCCACAGAGGAAGAAATTCTTTGTTTCAACATGGCATTTTACCTGCAATGGTGCAGAGATGCATGTGGTGACTTGCAGTGATGCATGTGCCATCACAGATCTCCAAAAATAGGTCTTTCTACATTAGCTCACCCTGCTAGATGACTGGGACATGCAGTAGGTCACTGTCTGATTGAAATGACCTTGAAATCTATTTGCTGATAGGTCAGTGTTGGTGTAGTCTCAAAAACCACCCCTCACCACAACCCAAGAGCTGTGCTGTGCCACTGTTCCAGACCATGATGGGCTGCAGAGACAGCAGCACGTGCCAGCCAAGCACTGGCTCATGGGAGCCTGTGTGCTCTGGAGACTCTGATACAGCATCTCTCATTTCTTTGTCAGCCCTATTCCCAGTAAAGGCTCTATATGGCACCAACCCATGCCCTAACTAGGAGGCTTTCAAAATTAGGGGATAGATAATGTCAAGTATTTGAGGGCTGGATGCCTGGACCATCAAAATCACTTCAGCCTTTCTTTGCAGTAGCTAAATCAGAGCATTATTTTCTGAGACTGATTTTCTTTGCTGGCTTAACTGACAGGTGGGAGCTAGGGGCAACCTTCCTTCTCACAGGGATGTGGGCACAGTTTCCAGAAGCTCCAGCAGGTGCTCAGTCACCATGAGCAAAGCTCCACAGCCCCCTGAGGCATTCCTGGTCGAGAGTTCCACAGTGGGGATGCTCAGCCTGGCATCACCACTGGGGGAGCCACGCCATGGTGCAAAATGACCAGCCCAGAGCTCGGCTGCCCTGTGCCCTTCACTTGGGGTCTGGACCCTGTAAAATGCCATGTATTCAGCACACACTGCACCCTGCCCACGTTTCACCGGGGCCCTGCCATGGAAGAAGAGTTTCAGAGACAAAGAGTCATGAGAAACTTCTAACCAGATAACAGCTTGACATGAACAAGAGGAAGACAGTACCCCCTTCAGACCCAACCTGCAAATGAGTGAAAAAAGACAGTGCTCCCAAGGCAGCAGGCAGAGACAATTCAGATTAAAAGCCAGTGATGTGCCATTATACTCCTGAGAACACCTTGGGATGTGAATTTTTCCCCTAGTATCTTTGAATAGCAAAGTGTAAATCGTGTGAAAAGGTGTGTGTGTCCCTATCCACCCAGCTGGCACAGGCCACAGTTAGCAGCTAAAAGAGATAATGTGTCCTGTGAAATGCCTCTGAGAAAAAAACATGGGTGAATGTGCCAGCACATTAACATGAAAATATCAACCTTTTTGTTTCCTCATAACATGGAAAATGTGCATCCATACTGTTTTCCACAAAGCAGCTAAAATGAAAAACACTAGGAACATCTCACACAGGAACAGGTTTTGATAAATAAAAGCAAACATGGGGATACATAAAGGTATTATTTGCATTCTATTCATTGGACAGTTTCACACACTGAAATGTCTTTGAGAAATCCTGGACTCACTGAGATTTGAAGTCAATTTCATCCATTGAGAATAGATGAGGTCTTCTGCTCAAGAGTAAAGGGATTTCAAATTTAAGTCATCAGTGGTGATAACACCTGGAAACTTTCTGCATTTTTATATCTTTGCTTTTTTACTCAAAAGTATCCTGAAATACTTAAGTTAGTATGTCACTGAAATATTCACAGCTTAATAAAGTATAACTGTCATATGCTGCAAATACTCACTTCACATAATCAAATGACCAGTCCATGACCTTGCAGGTATTCTAATGTGCACACCCTTACCTGCCAAACAGAAAAAAACTGGATTTCATCCATGTGGACCACACTTCCAGGCACATGATGCAATTCTTGGGGTTGCCACCTGCAGGCCCAGGAGCTGGACTTGGATGATCCATGTAGACCCCTTCCAACACAGGATATTCTATTATTCTAATATCAGAATGACACATTTTACAATCAGTGTTCCCAAAGCATCTAAATGTATGACTCATGTAAGTGTTGCACTGTACAGCTTAGTACTTTTGAATGAGTTTGTTCATATTTACTGAACTAAAGAAACATACAAGTCTTTGAAGGCATGAGGGAAAGTTTGAGACATTAAGCTGTACAACAGAAAAAGAAACACAGATCACACAAGCAAAGAGATGACAAAGATCAGCATGACATGGCTACCTCACTTCTGGGGTGCTTTTAAGAAAAGTATTAGACATTCAGGAGATGCTGAGTATTTACCTTTAGAGAAAAATCAAGTCCATCTGAAGGTGCCGGACAATTAGCCTGCCCTTGAGTTTCACTTCTGCTGTGCCAAGAGACATTCTGCCCCACTTCAGCAAGCCTCTAAAAACCCTGTAAAGACTATGACAGAAGGTGCCTTACTCCAGGACACATGGATACCACAGCACTGGGAGTCAAAGAAATATCTGGAAAAGTCATCAACCACAGTGGGAACACTAATTTCCTTCAGAGCTTTTCTGCGGCTTGTTTTCAATTTGGTGCTTCCTTAATAATTGATCTTTGGCCTGGAATGCCAGCGCTGAGTGGGGAGCAGCGTGGGTCATCCCAGGCAGCATCTCGAGCTCCAGTGCTCCAAGCAGCTACTGCAGGCACCAAGGGAAGCTGGAGATGAAGGGCATTGTGCACTTTTTAGGCGTAGGTTGTCAGTGAAGTTGCTACGCCTGACACTTTTTTGGTGCGGGCACTCGTTTCTAGGAAACACTTTGGTAAACAACTTTGAAGTCAAAATGAAAAATTACAGCCTGAGTGCTTTTTTCGCTTTTATCCACCATACCTTCATGACTGTACTCGTCCATTTAAATGGCAAAGCAGTGCTGAATGCAAACAGCCTCCTTCTGCAGGCTGTCTCCACAGTTCAATTACCAGTGCTTTAACAGTGCTAATTAGCATTCCTCAGAGCTAGATCTCTTTGAGTGACAGGTAACCATGGAGAGTCACAATCCTGTAGGTGATCAGCAAGAGTCTGACTTTTCTTTTTAATTAAAAATTAGAAATGCCTTAAACAAAAATAATAATTCACTGATTTATGCTATTATCCCAGGGTTGCCAAGCTGGTGAGAATAACATTAGTGTAGTAAAAATGAAACAATTTTTAAATGAATAGACTAGGGCGATATAAAGGAGAGCAGGTTTATTATCTGTAACAAGAGAATGTACTCATAATGATGGTACAAAATAGTAGACACTTCTCCAGAGAGTTGGCATGGAGACCAAAAATAGGACACTTTCCTGAATGTGGGATGGGATTGCCCCAATTTATCTTAGATTTTAACGAGATAGATAGATAAATACTAAGTCTGTTGCACAAATAGAAATTTCACAGGGATATAGTTTCAGTAAAATTTAACCACGAGTTACTGAGAGATAATATTGCATCTGGTCCAAGTGGGAGCCAAGACTGGAAATTGAATCAGCCAGATAATCAATTAGTGAAAATTGTTTTCAACGTAACTATGCCATTTCCCGTCAGCTAATGATCTAGGTCTCCTTCCAGAAATGGACTCCAGCAGCAAAAAATTCATAGTCATATTTTTGAAAATGGCAGTGGGTCTAAGTCAGTAGTGTTGGCCCAACCAAATCTGAATATTATTCATCAACAAATAATAAGGAACATTTTTAAGCTGAACATGCCAAAGATAGGAGGACTAATGCATGAATATTTGCAATTATGAAATATTTCCCAAGACCAAGTAATTTCAACTCAGCAAACTCATTAATCATAGATTCTAATGAAAATACTGCATATAAGACGATAAAAGGAAACAGACGATTGAGCAAAAATTTTTCTAATCATCAACAATCACAATGCAGAGTTCTAGCCATTGTTCACAGGCAAAATCATGGCTGTTAATTGTCAAGCATCTATTCAACAAGGGATTTTTAAACCTTCCCCATCTAATTTCTTTCCTATATGCAAAAATCCCAAAAACCCTCAAATGCCAAAATCAATATGGTTTGTTTCCATATAGAGGTATTTACATCTTTAATCTAAATGAGAGTAAGATTTAACCTCATTCAGGAAGGAAAGAACTAAATGTAATTTCATCCCTATCAGAATTTCTGTCGGATTGCCTAGTACTATTTCCATCTAAAATTGAAATGTTAACCAAAAAGTTAATTTCTACAAGTCCTGGGAGGAACACTTTCCTAAAAACACAAGTAAAAAACCCAGATAGCTTTCCAATTTACTGAGTATAAATGTATAATAGAGAGTGTAGAATAGTAAAATAAATACCCAATTTTCAGCTCATTTATTTAATGTTTTTAGCTTACAAATGAATAACAAAGTATCTATCTATAGCTGTCAAGATATGCAAACAGCCAGGGCTAATCACAGTTTTGCTGAAGTTTATAACACAGTCGAAGAAAGAAAGAACAAAAAAAAAATGATGAGACGTCTCTGAGTCTAATATTATCTTTCATTTCTTTCTGTATTTACAAAACTATCAGTCACTGACAGATTTTTAACTCTGCTGAATGCTCTGAACTTTTTCTTTTTGAAGAAAAAATTTTACAAGCAAACAAATCAGAGATCTGGCTTTATGCTGTTAAGAGACTCAAGTGCTTCCCATCCTGCGAGCTCTTACCCAGAGAGATCTCAGTGCAGCCACAGCACCAGGCTGGCTCAGCCCCTGCCAGCCCTGGGGACTCCCAGGAAATTCAGTTTGACTCTTTACTGCTTGTCCACACACTCAAGCCTGCGTCTCCAAATTTTTTCTTCTTACTCTCATATTTCAAGGAAAGAATAAATTCAGTTTTATGATAAAGCTGTTTTGCTCTAAATTCAGTCTGCCTGTGTATCCGTGTAGAACAGTTCATTCAAATACTGCAAACTTTAGTCACTGGCATGGACAGAAAATTCTTAATAGAAGGCAATTAATTAGTAGAAAATAAGTCTCAGAATAAAGGCAGCCTGCTTTGGAGACCAGATTTGTCAGCTTGTTTTGAAAGCTGTTCTGCTTTCTCTACTGCAGTGCAAGGGAAGAGCAAGGGGAAAGAGACGGCTTATGCAGGAATGGGGTAGGAAAATAAACCACCACTCTCTCTTGCCACAACTGCTCCTGTTCTTGCTCTTGGAAAGAAACTCTTTTATCTGCTAAACTATCACCTACTTAAAGAGAAAGCAGATTTAAGTAATTACAAAAATGACAAAGGTTCCTGCCAGTAAGTTCCAGATTTAAAGAGGTAACAGAAATAGCCATCATCTGAAATGCTGAAGGATTTTTTTTTTAAATAAATGTGTTTGGTTTAGAGCTTAATTAAAAGAATTGAAAATGAAACTTTCTATAATATTACTGTGCTATTCAACAGTTTACATCCTTCTTGATTCACTTGCCTAAATAATCACATCCTAGCAAGTTTAGGGTTTCAAAGATTAATTATCCTATCCAAAGAGGATTAATTTCCTTCCCTTCACGTTGGTAAAGCTATCAACATGCTTATATCATACGAACAGGCAATAATCCACTCTCTGCAGCATCAGAAATGTTGAAATCAAACCAGGCTCTCTGCTAGCTCTCAGCAGAGGGATGAAGTTCACTGACAAAGGGAGCTGATAAACTCCCCCCAAAATGGCTCTTAGAATTTCTCAGCAACATCTCTCAGTATTACAGCCTCCATGCCTTGCCCTGTGACTGCCAAGCTGGAAGCACTGCTAACTGAAATATCTCAGTTTCTTTCCCAAAATCTTTGGCAATATCTCCACTGCTGTCATCCCTCCCTAAAAAATCAGTGCAAGCAATCAGATTACCATCAGTAGAACTTGTACCAAGACTTAAATGTGCTCCTGTTACCAATTCTGTGATTGATTCTGACAGATATTTTGGTATTATTAAATATTTATAAAACTTCAGAATTTTATATAAGCTATTATTTCTCCTCTTCCCTGACAGAAACCCTCTGGCTATGAAAATTGGCTAGCATTTTTCTGAAACCACACTCTGCTTCTCTTCTTTCAACTTTCACTTTACACATCTTAAAAACAAAAATAACCTCAACCCAGTCTATTCTTCCTATTAATCTATATGTAGGTAGGCATCATAGGGCAATATCAACAATATTTTCAATTTTTTATCTTTAAAGGGTCCGTAATTTTCACCAGCCTTTGACTGTGGAGATAGCTCCCAAAAGCAGGAGTTTTCACAGGTGGTGCTTTAACACACTGCCTCTGTCCCTGCTGTGTTAACCTCATCTTGCTTTCATGATTTCTTTATGCTTTGAAATGTTTACAATTTGATACAACCCATTTTCTGAATAACATTGTTGGGCATACTAAAACTCTGCTGTTTAGAGTCCCTCTGGATGAGAGAACAATTATATAGCTGAAAATACTTCCTTCAAGATGAGAAGCAAAACCTACTGAAAACATTAAATTATTAAAGTGAAAAGATTGCTCTCCTGAAGAATAGAACTTAACTCCGTAAGTTGTGCTTCTTGCTGCGGAGCCCAGGCTGGGGTTTCTGGCTCCCTCCCCAGGGCTGGGCTTGCCCTGGGGGTGCCCAAGCTGCCCCTGCCACAAGCCCTCAGCCATCCCTGCAGGCTGAGCCACAACGCAGGGCTGTCACCTTCTCTTAATTGCACCCTACGCTGTATTTCCATCAGCCTCAGAAGAGCTCCCAGGTGTGTTCTGCTGCCTGCACTCAGAAGCAGGCACACTGCCCGTGGTCAGCAAGGAATCCACCCTGCTCCTGACTCCAGCACAACCTAAGAGGTCAAAAGTTGAGTGTGGCACTCACTGTTATTTATTCTCTATTATATTTTGTGTTAGGTCCATTTTTGAGTCATTTTACACAGATGGCAAACTGAGATTGGACTATGGATCTGTTCTCGGGCTCCCTTGTGAAAGCACACGTAGGAATGGTGGGTTTTGCATGTGGCTAAATTTTGGTTAAATATGCACGGGACAAGAAAAGAGAGGGTGTAAGTCAGACATGCAAGAAAATAAGTTCTGCATCTCTGTTTTTAAAGAAGCAGATGAAAAAGCTGCTGGCAGCTGCAGAAGCCCTGCCTAGTTTGGCTGCTGCTTTCAGACTTGGTGTCAAAATGGAAAATTTCAGTACTGTCCAATGGAGATGCTGCATTTTGACTTTGCCAGGAACAGGATAGAAAGTGGAAACTAATAAAAGCCTACTCCAGTTTTTCCTTTGGTAGCATAGGAAACACATCTGAAAGCCTGGAAAGAGAAAAAGGAGAATGCATCTTCTGATTGCAAACAAGAGGAATTAATTGCAAAGAAAGAAAATGTTATCACAAGATCACATATTGAGTTTAAAATGTACATATGCAGGTAGCTGTGCACATGTTAGAAAAATTCCAAATGCATGGGAGATAAATTTAAGTTTCAGCAGTGTTAAGATGATGTTTGCTGCTTACTTATTTTGGCAGGCCAGAAGTAATTTTTATATTCAGCAGAACAGAACAGAATGTATTTCCTTTAGGTACAGCAAACTAAGTATCTTGCAATGAAAGGCTGCATTGTTTTGTTCAAACTAAAGAGAAATAGCTGATGAGTGAATAAGAGCATGATCTAAAGCCTATTGAAATCAATGGAAAGATTCTCATTGACTTCTCCAGGCTTTGGATCAAGCCTCAAAAGAGCAGCTATTTCTCTCTGATACAGCAAGGAATCAATTCCCTCTCCCAGCGGTACTCTAAATAATTCAATATTTTGTCTCAGATCATTTCCTAAGAAAAATGATGAGGATGTTGTTTAAGTGGGCGATACCCTGAAGTGACAGAGTTTACAATGCATTCAGCCATGTAAAACCTGCTCTGCGCTGCGCGGCTGCACAAAGGCAGGGCACTGGGAGCAGCCCGCGGACGCCGCGGAGTCCCTGCCGGCCGAGGGGCAGCACCGTCCTGCTTCTCCTCTCTGGCCAGGAGAGACCGAGGAACTTTCCTAAATCACAAGGAATGCCCACACCGTGACAATTCTAGGAAGAAGCAGCATTATTTTATTTCTGCAGTAAAATCATGATCGCTTTGCACAATTTCTTTCAATGTCCGCAGAAGGGCAAAAATTGCAATGCTGATCATGTTATTTACCAACAAAATTGATGCTCTCACCATTTTTCAATGCTTTTGCTTTATAGAGCAAAACACTATATGGAAATGATATCTTCCTTCTCAGCTCTTTTGTTCCACATGAAAAATTAATCAGTACAAAGCAAACCCGCATTAGATTGAAGAGCTCTGCCCCAAACCTCAGCAAAACCTTACTAATTTTTACTCTCCTGCCATAATCCGGTGGCCTTCTGCTCACTAATCCTTTTGTCCTATAAACTGGAGAAGCTTGCTACAAGTTGCTTACGGGGAGTTTGGAGGTGAGGCACAGGACCCGTGCTGACTCCTGGATACAGAGGCTGACAGGAGCACAGCCCAGCTCCCACCCGTACTTCCTTTGAGCCAGCAGCAGAGCAGTGCTGGGACGGGTTCTCCCCATTTGCACAGGACAGCAATTTGCAATACACCGTTTTAACGGGGGGAGTGTGGAAATAATCCCACTTCTCCACTTCCACCTGGCAGCTACCTAGAAACAGCTGACAAATGGCCAGGATGAAATTGGCACTGAGCTGTAAGTGGGGCGATGATCACTCTTCCCTCAGAGTTACACCTGCGGGGAGGAGCCCGCACGCAGCACCTGTGATGACTGCAGACATGGCAGCTCTGGCACATCCCCACACAAAGCACAGCCACACTTCCATCATCATTTGGGGAGAAATACTAATCAGCACCTGTCCAAGCATGCTCCTGTTTCCCTCCCAGCCTCCTTGCTGCCTGCACACAGCTGTACTCACAGCTCCTGCTCACTGTGCATTTCAGGTGCTTACAGCACTGGGTGCTGCCAGTCCCAAAAGCTTGTCCTGGCTCTATGCAAAGCTTGGAAATCCCCATGCACAGAGAGAAATTTGCTGCCAAGGCCAGCTTCCCCTGCCAGCTCTTCCATAAGAGCAGGAAAAGGGGCAGGCTCTTCCCCTCGTTGGGGCTGCTGGGTTTCAGACGGGTTTCGGAGATCAGCTGGGTGTTTGTGCCAAAGCCCACCCCGCTGCTCAGCTGGGCCAGCCAGCTGCTGCCCACCACTGGCACAGCTGGGACAGCCACGGGGCATGGCTGGCTGCCCAAAACACTGGAGAAATCGTCCTCACAGCTGGTACAAAATACACCTGCTCTCCTCTCACACACCAGGAAGCATTTGGTCTTGCAAGGCCAGAGAAGGGGATCCTCAGCATCCTTCCTCTGCCGTTTGCCTAACACTGCCACATGCAGCCTGACCTCCCACTCAACCCCCGCAGTACTTCTGCTCAAGTTTCAAAAGAGTATATTTGCTAAATTGAGCTGCTACCCAGGAAAAGACACTCAGAATATCTCTGAGGCATCCTTCAATTTCATCAGAAAGTGCCCTTTTGATTTCTCAGGAATTGGGACATTTAAAAATTATGAATTCCAAAGACATTATAATAATCAGATAATGAAAAACAAACAGCACCCAGAGTTCTACCCATTGAAAAAAAATTGTCCATAGATAGATGAATGTATTCCAGCAAATTTGATTCTTGCTTTTATATTATTGTCATCAACTCTCATACTCTTCTGGAAAAGGCTTTAAAATAATGCAGCAATGAGCCCTTAGTTCTGTATCTTTTCATGTAAACAGTATTCCCAAACGTTTCAACTCAGATTCCTCCTCCGAAATAGTTTTTTTCATTAAGCAATTTATTACAATACCAAGGGGGATTTGGCAAAATAACGTATTTAGGAGTCACTGTACAAAAAATATGAACCATCTCTTTGATTTGCTGTGTAAACCTACAAAGATGAGTTAACATCAACATCACCCGGCCATTTGAATTGCAGTAACAATGTTTTGTGAGCAAACTCTAAGACTAAAACCAATTTGAATTCCTTGGTTTAATTCATATTTTAAATTGGGTTTTAAAGAGAGGATAAACAGCTTTTTGCAGTTTTGTTGTGAGCAACGGATGAGAATAAATATTATAGTTAGAAGCTTTGTTTTAGTACAAACAATTTAAACTAGTTTATAAATGAAGCATTTCGCATTCCTGCATAGAAATTTAGGCACTACACACAGAAGACACGTGTTTCTTCCCTCCTCATCACATATGAGCACCAAACTGAGTCTTTACCCCCTTTCATTGTGCCTTAGACTCCACAGCTTGGCTGTCACACTGAAAAGACCACGGTACACATCTGTGTGCATCACAACAGCCTCATCAATAAGGCACAGAACAATGCCTATGTGTACCTCTACCCTGCACCTCCAACCATTTAATTTAAAGAACAGGATGAGACTCTGTCACAGTCCCATGAGCAAAGGGGAAATGCAGCATGAGAATTTAGGAGTCATACTCATCTAACCACAAAAAGAAATTAGCTGCTAAAACACCACTTCCTTTTCTAATGAGCAAATTTATGCAGCAATGAATAAAATAGATTTGAGAGCTGCTATTTATCACAAGCAAATTAAAAATGCTCAGAGCGCGCAGAAAGCGAATTTATCAGGGAAGACACTGCATCCAGTTTTCAAATGTATTAACCCCTCACGGAGATGGGGGAGAAATGTTCAGCTTTTTCTTTAACCAACCTTGGTCCATGTTATTAAACACTCTCCTCACTGTTGATAAAAACCAGTGGCACAGGAGACCCCACACTGGCTGTCTTGCCTCTTTTCCACCCCAAGCATGGCTCTGCCTTTGGGAGGCTCCCAGTCGGATCCCACACTGCCAGGAGCATGTGTACACCCGCTCTGCTGCCAGACACACAAAACCTCATTGCAGCCCCTTTGATTCTCTACTTTCTGTCCCTGCCTAGATAACTTTTCAGAAGCTGACAGAGCCTTTACAATTTAATTGGTGTTGACACCTTTTGAAGCAATGCCTTGAGGCACCGAGGGTCATTGTCTACTTTATCCTGCTTTTCTGCGGCTGCCTTCATTTGGCTACCTTGCAGCCTGTGGTGCCGTGGTGGCCCCTGCACTCTTCATTCATGTTTGTACTTGTACTGAGTCCCGTTACAAGGACCCTTGTTAAACGCCCAGCAGGCAGCACTGAATAGAGATTTTGACTATGTGGGATTTGAAGGCCTCTAGCAATAAGGGAGAAAGGCCTGTAAACACAAAGGTATCCCAGTAGCAGTGGGGCGTTAACGTAATCACGCATTTATGCCACAGGACCTCAGGACCAAGCTCCTTACTGTCGATTCACTGGCTATTAAGCCTTGGTAATTAGGTGGTTTCCCGTGACTTTTCTTTCCTGGGATTCACCAAATATCATTTTCCATATGTCCCTTTTTCCCAGAGCAGCTATACACCCTCATACATTCAATAAGCCAGGCAGATGGTACCACGTACCAGGCTCTGAGCAGCCAAAGCCAATTCAGAACAAGAAAAAGGATTTGGCATGGCATTCCCAAAGCTTGCCCAGGAAACCTGGATCCAAAAATCACAGAGGTCACACAGCCTTGTGATGGCAAACACATCTCTCCAGGTTCAGCCCTGCAGTGCCTGTAACCAGTGAGAGTTCTGGGCAGTCACATCCCCAGAGCAGCACTAGTACTGAAGGTGAACAGGACAGAACACTTTGAGAACCATCTTTCACTTCATAAACAACATTTAATATGCATTTCTCTGATGTTTTCCAGGTTTAAATAGTTAAGTCTCACAAATTTCCTACTGAAAATGCAAAGGACTCACTCACTTCATTTGAACCTAAGTGCCAGTCATCTTGGGGCCACATCTCAGTAAAACTCAGCCTCAAACATGGTATTAAGACAGTGAATGAATAAGACCATAACCAAATAAAACAGAAAATAATATTTCAGTTAAGCAAGATATTAAAGTATGGCCAGAATTACCTCAGTGGCAATTTCCTACTTGAAAAATTCCCTGCCCTCCCAAAAAAACAGTTGCTCATCAAACCCGATGGCTGAGCTTTGCATTTTCCAGCATTCTCTCTGCCACATTTCAGCCTCTGCTTTTCCACAGTCACTCTGAACTCCAGCACTTCACCTAGACAGCTCTGACAAATAAGACCTGTAATTTCACTACAGTGCTGCCAAATCCTCCCACATTCAATATCATTTGGTCCTTTGCCATCTGGGGGATGCTTGTCCCTGAATCCATGTTCCCATCAACCCCTTGCTTCTATTGTGGAAAAAAGCAACCAGAAACAGGCCCCAATGCACACACACCTGCATCCCATAGAAACTGGGATCTCACTCCAGATCTAACTCCTTGTTACCTCTCTTGTTACCCTGCCATCACGCCTCCCAGCCTCTCATTCACAGCCATTCTCCTTCTCTCTGTCTTGCTTGAAAGAAAGCTGCAGCTCTGGGCTCTGTATCTGAACCAGTGCCACAGCAATACATTTCCATTTGCCCAGCTAACCTGTGACCACAATATTCCGAACAAAAACTTTTCCACACACAGACAAAGCTGCATTCAGCTGCGATATAGGACTTACCTGTCCCATGCTTTATGAAATCCCTTTGCATCTTTCCGTGTGCTTCTCTGGCATGGCGCACGGGGCTTTATGGAAGTACCTCAAAGTCCAACAAACAGGACAAAAAACACCCTGTGTAGGCACAGTGGAAGAAAGGAGTGGTCCTGGAGAGGCCAGGCTGGCCTGGCTATGAACACTCCATACAGAGATGCACACAAACCACTTCCAATGACAGGTGTGCTCATTCAATGAGCTGAATGTAAATAATGTCAAGAACAGCTTCCAGCTCAACACACTTCAGGCAGCTCTGCCAGGAAAGGTTTCCTTTGGCTGACAGAGGCAAATGCTTGGTGCAAAGATGAGTGTACCACCAGCATGAGCAGTGACACTTTGCTCCCAAGCAGCAGAAAAAGTCACTGGATGAGAGTTGGTTACATACACCTATGCATCTGCTTCCTTGAAGGCTAAAGTCAATCTAAAATTCATCACAGCTGAGAGCATATGTTGGGGATTTTCATAATCTCATACAGAGTCTACAGGCAGGGATGCTGGCTAGGAAATAGAAAGCAAAGAAGCTGCTCCAGACTGGCCACTCTAGCTGAAGTTGTCACTTGCAACAATTAAACCAAAGCCCTAACTCTTCCCTCATGGAGGCAAGGACTTTACAGAGTCCATTGCAAGGTACAGAATATTCTCTATGCATAGAAACAGCCATACGTCTGGTCAGGTGAGAGGCTAACCTCCCTTTTTCTGTAAGTGACCTTTGTGCCCTTCCATTTAAAAAACCTTAGTGAAGTTCACCTTCCATTATTGCAGTCAGACTCTTTCCATGTCCCACCACTAGATACCCACCCATTCCAAAACCATGAAGCTCATTTAGAATATTCGGTGTTTCCCTAATGATTCATTCAAAATAGTACAAAGTACAGGAGCTACTCCCTCAGATAGAAGAGTTTTCTGTTCTATGCTTGTCTTGGTACCAAAGGGTTATGGAGAAAACATTAATGTTATTTCTGAAACATTCAATATCCTTCTTTTGCTGCCTTTTTCTTTGTTTGGTTTTGGTGATATTTTTCCAAATCCCCTATATTCTCTCCCATTTGGGAAGAGCTTATTTGTTCAAGGATTTTGACACACAGAAGCTGATGAGCCAAAGGAAATCCCATGTCTGCCCTTTCTCCAACACACTTAATGTGGGAGCTCTCTCCTACACCTTCCATGCCTCAACCACAGGCAGGCAGGAAGGGCTATCCCTGCTCTTTTGAGAGCTAGCAAGGAGAGGTTATATTGAGGTACAGCCCACGTCCAGCAAGGCACAAAGGCTCCTCCAACATCTGCTACTCAGACTTGTATCCTTGGGGCTAAATAGTCATGCTGATTACAATGAGCTCCAAAATCTGCTCATTTTAGGGAGAAAAGAACTAAAAAAGCCTAACTACATTTACAAGGGGACTTTGCTCTCCTTTGGGTTAGATTTATATCTGTCCTGGTTGTTGTCCAGCAGTTTACCTCTGATCTCCAGCATGCTGAGGACGAAACTGTCCATCTGACTCTAGTTACAAAAAAGCGATACTGATCCTAGCAGGCGTCAAGAGGGGAGAGTACAAATGAGAGAAGGAGCCACCGAGCTGATTGGATACACTTCTAAATCCTTTCCTTTCCGCATCCTGCATTTGCTCTTTATTAAAGCAAAAAATAATAATGCACTGTTTACGTAGTGCACAGGGTAGCTGTAAAATTTAATTAATCACTGTAGCTTAGCTTGCTGAGATTTTTCAATGAAAACCACTATAAAATGTAATGCTTGCTATAAAGAAAACCCCTCAAAATTGCCTAACTTCCTGCTTTGGTGTTGTACCTTTTGGGAGCAGAGACAGGACACTGCCGACAGTCCTGATTCAGCAAATTACTTGGAGGTAAGCACATACCTAAGTGGACACCAAAGGGTGCATTGATATGGTTGACTTGGGATGACTTAAATTGGTGCCCTATAGACTGGCTGCTTCTGCATTTGCTGCCCCCCTCCAAGGGAGTCTGAATTACCAATGGACATTTCTCACTTCCAGATTTCCAAACACAGAGTCAAAGCATGAGCCCTTGTTTAATAGTACCTTACTTCATGAATATCCCATAGGTCTGGATGAGTAGGTACTGCAGTGTGGTTTTGTGAACAACTACATTTAGGATTACTGACCAAGGAAAAGCAAGATTTCTCACCCCACCCCAGCCCCATCCCTCTCCAGAACTTGCCTGGGATTTGCCTCAAGTGTTACACATGGTGGTACAAAAGATCAATGCTGTATCTCAAGTGCTTCCTTTGTCTTCTGGGTAATTCAGTTTTAGTTGTATGTACTCTTACAAGCTGATAATCCCCCCCAGATCTCACTTCTTCTAAATCACAAATGCTAGAATGCAATAGCATTTGCAACAGCAATTTTTTTCCCCCTAATTTACAGCTTTAAATAAAGATTGGGACATAGGGATGAGCTGAACACACAATGTTTTCTCCCCCTGCAGGTATTATTTTCCTTGTTCCAATCTGAACAAAAAAACCTCATGGGTTAATTTTTTCAGTTGCAAAGAAAGGCAGGAAAGAAGAGGGCCCTTGGTGAGGTACAATAACATGTGCAGGTTTTCTTGGATCAATTGCCAGCATTGACACTGTATCCTTCAGCCAGCAGCCTGTGATGAATGGTACCCTGTAGCATTGGAGAGAGCAACAGCAGCCAGGCAGCATGGGCAACTGCGTGCCCTCCTAACTGGCTGATGAATCAGGAAACTCAAGAGACACTCCGAGTGTGGGAGCTGGAGTGGTAAATGTTTTCATCTTTCTCTTTTATGATCTTCCCTTCTCCATTTATATAGGACATTTTAGAGATTGAGCTTTGTTACAAACTATTAGCCCAAGGCAGTGGGTTGGGGACGTGAGATCTCA
Source organism: Irena cyanogastra (assembly GCA_013397155.1). NCBI lineage: Eukaryota > Metazoa > Chordata > Aves > Passeriformes > Irenidae > Irena > Irena cyanogastra. The sequence continues at coordinate 2,254,656 of VWZV01013172.1, read as the reverse complement.
TGGAAAGACAGAGCACAAGAAAGTGTGAACAACTGGAACTACATGTGATATTAGTGGTTTGTTGTTGGAGGAATTTCTGTTTGGATTGTAGTTCAGACAGTTGCCTTGATGTAACTGGAATGAAAATCAGCACCCAATGTGCCTAGAGACAAACCACAGAACTGTCAAAAAATACTTGTCTTTTTATCTCCCAGAATCTTCAAAATGAAAATCCCTCATTCACTCACAGCACAAAAAACACAGCTCAGCACTGACAGCACTGGACGGTACTAAAGGAAACAAGAAAAAACAACTGCCCCCAAGAGCATCAACATGAGACACTGGTGTGTCTGACTGCCCACATTGCTCTGTGACACTGGAGAGGCTAATTTCAAACAATCCCACCTCTGGTAATGGCCAAGAGCCAGGAAAGCACCCACTCAGATTGACCAAATGTCAATTTGGAATTCAGCTTTTCTTCCACACAGTAGAGAAGAATACGGTATTTGATAAGTGTATCATGACCCATATGTGAGCAAGGTTTTAACCTGTGCATGACCAGTTTGCTCATCTATGCTGCAGATTCAGCTCAGCCTGGTGTAAACTCTCTGTTCCCCAGGAGCCATGGATCCACACAGGCCAAGGGTATGGGCTGGTGCTTGCACACCAGGCTGAGCTGGAAGCAACACCCTGTTTGTCAGGCACTTAAAACACCCAGCTTCAGCAGAGCTTGTGCATGGAAGTTGTGCAATGGCTTCCCAGAAAACAAAAAAAAAACCAAAACAAACAAACAAACAAAAAAAACCCACACAGGTGCTCATTTAAATAGCTGTCGGCCCCCTATGAGTGCCAGGAATTTCTCTGGCCTCTTAACTAACTACAGCTCTTAGCAAGGTGAGATAGTGAGCACAATGAAAACAATACCTTTCCTGGCACTGTGTGCTTGGGATGGCCACACCAGAGGCTCCTAGAGAACACATACACAAAAATCTACATGGAGAGTCCATAGAAAGAAAGGAATACCTGGGGACACTCCAGGAACATTTGATTTCTCTAATGGTATGGCAACCTCATTCAAATGTTTTAATTTAACTGAAAATTAGTAGTGATACAATGCTATGAGGTAAAACATTTCCTTGGGTTTGCTACCACATGTCAAGGTGGGAATTACCGTGGGACTGAACTCATTCCGTGGGCACATTACAAGCTGTGTTAGACGGCTGATTAGTATTGCAGGAGCTCTAGAACTGACCAAAATTTAAAATGTTGTCAATAGATTGTTAAAATAACCCTTTTTGTCCCTCTAATTGTGAGAAAATTAGTTGTGAGATTTCCTTCCTGCCAAATAAATGGTTTGTTTTCCACTTGAGGCAAACCAAACTGCCTACTGGGAGAGCCCTCCAATGGAAATGGCTGAGGAACGGAATTCCCAGTTGTGAGGAACCCAGGCCTCCAACCAAAGGGAATTGTTTTTTCCTTATTATGTTAGTCAGTTCAAAAAATATGAGACCATAAAAGAAAAGAGGAGTTCCCCTTGTTAAATATTTACCATTAAATCTCTGCAGGACTCCTACCATAAGCCAGAGAACAAGAGAAATAAAGTCATTTATTTCCTGCTCCATGGTGCACACGATGCCTGCAGGATGGAACCAAAATCTTCACCCTGAAGGGAGTGCTAAGGTGAAGCTGTCTTCTCCCTATGAGTACATCTTTGATGGGTGTAGTTTCTTTTCCTCTCTTGCTATCCTTCATTTTTAAATTACTTCATAGGAAAACTTGAGATCTGTGGACAAAGCTTGTAATGATGGGAAATTGAATGAAGGAAGGCCAAGTTGGATGGGGCTTTGAGCAACCTGGTCTAGTGGAAGGTGGAAGGTGTCCCTCCCCATGGCAGAGGAACTGGAACCAGATAATCTTTAAGATCCCTTCCAATACAAATCATTCCATGATTCTGTGAATGTTCAGATTTAGAGTTTGATTTTTAAAAGCATAGGCTACAATTAATGAATTTACTAATGCAGCTTTATTTTCTAATAAATTTATTTTTGAAATGCTTTTTAGGTTTTTTTTTTGAGTATTTTTAGACCATATTTTATCTCTCCCTTGCCTATGGGAGTGGGAAATTTTTAGTCAACTAAACAAAAGTAATTTCCAGGTCCTTCAAGCAGATGAAATTGAACACGCATGTTCTACTGGGAAAGAAAAGAAACCAAAAAAACCCCACCTAACTAAGCCACAAAACCACACGGAAAACCACCATTTTCACACTTAGGAAGAAACTCATTTGAAAAATTGTAATTGTAAATCCCCAGGCAATGGAACAATCTCCAGGGTTGTCATCAACTTAGGAGATGGTTCAGTGGATATTCACTGATGGACTCCTGAGTGCAACAATCCCACATTAGAGATTATTTGACTGCACAGTCAAAAAAATCATACAGGCAACTCTTCAAGTCCATGAGGATTAATGATATACCTTTCTATTCTACTCAACAAGAAAAAATAACAAGGAAGAGTCTTCCTTGGTGAACCACACCCATCAGAACATTTTCCCATCACCTTCCTAACATTCAAACAAAGAAGCCACTGACCAACTGTGTTCATCCAGTAGAGCAGCAACAAGGAGATGGAATGAAGACATGGGTGAAGGCAACAGAGGACAACTGCAACCCAGTGGCTTGGCCTGACAAACTGCAGGTCAGGCTGCCTTTAACAAGTCAGTATTTTGACTGGTGTGGGTCACTCTAAATAAAGGTTATGATTTATTTATTTCTACTGGAAGAAGTGTTTATGGAGGCCAAGAGAAGAACCCAGCAAGAGTGATAAATGTTTTGGTTACAGCTGCAAGTTGCCCTGGCAACCATGGGATATTCCAGGAATGTTTCCCCATAACAAAGCCTAAACTTGTCTGGAATATATTGATGTTTCTTATAGGTCAGGCACACCTCATATGTAAATAGTCTATGTTACTTTTAATAGAAATACTAGAAAAACTTGTTCTCCAAACAAGGCCAAATAAGGTTGCCAGAATTACTTCAGAGAAGAACATCAAGCTTTCCTATAATTCCAGTAGATGGCAAAATTCTGTGGCCTTTGGCCTTCAAAGCAAGTCACAGTGCTGTAGCACTAGGGTGATGAAAGTAGCTGTCAATGGTTGAGTCCTGAAGTGTCCCAACAGCCACAATACACAGGAATTCTGAGTTCACAACATAACACGAGGTTAAGAATCAGTGCCAGACGTGACCCATCCCCTCTAACCTGATTTTTGTCTGCTGGTATCCTACTGGTTCAGTCTAAGAACTGGGTGAAGTCCATGTCTCCATTAACTAACAAGAAGGTGCCACAAAGAGGGAAGAGGTGAAAACCTCCTCATCGACCTCATGGATCTCTGTTACTGAGATCCAAATCCTGGAGAGAGTAGGGTCAAAACACACCACTGAAAAAATATAAATTTCCAGCCTTGAGCTTTAGCCATGCAAAGACCATCTTTTCACCTCCAGCTCTCTATGGTTTCAGGCCAGAGGAGCCTGGTTTTGCCACTTGAATGGAGTGGACAGAAATTCATATTGAGCAAAGCTCTTATGCAGGACAACCAATTGTCCTCCTGGCCTACAGACCCAACACTGTGAATGCAGAAAATGCAATAATGGTGCCATTAAACAACCTCAAAGGCTCATTATTCCAAAGCAAAGATGAGGCAGAGTGAAAAATGACTACTCACTACACTTACTTTAACAAGCAAAAGATACCAGACTTGGCCAGGTCAGTCCTGAATCTTTTCGAAGCACTTGGAGCTTGATTTTTTTCTGCTATATGTCAATAAGATCAAACTTCCAGAGTTAACCTCTCCATTTGCATGGCAACAAAACACAGGAGATGTCATACATTCATCAATATAGCTTAGAAAATATGATATAATAGAGAAATATTCACCATTGAAAGTAAAACAGAAGGACTAAATAAAAGGACTCCACCTGCTTCTAATTTGAACCCGCAACACAAGGGAGAAGTTAAAACTCAAATAGGTACATACGTTCCTTTGAAAAGCTAGATCTGTGCCTGAACAAAAGAAAGAGGCTTTTCACTTACCTCCTGTGGTATCAAAGAGCCCATTAAAAACCAATAAAATATTATGAAGCTTTTTCCCTTTGTGAAAAAGTGCAATTAATATCCTTCAGCAGATGATTATTGATTTTTATAAAGCAATTTACAGGCTTCTAAAGTCATGATTATTCAACCCTCTGGGGGCCAGAAAGGAAGAGTTTTCAGAAGCAGGAATCGTATTCTCATTTCCACATCAGCACAGCCAGAATTTACAGACTTCTCGTAAGGTTTTTGGTGGTGGTGGTGGTTTTTTTGTGGGGTTTTTTTTTGCCCCAGGATATTTTTGTTGTTGTTGATGTTGCAGTATTCCAGCACAGGATTAACCCTTTTATTCTCTCCCACCTGAGACAGATTTCTTTCGTGATCTGTTCTTGAAGTATATTGCCTGTCAGATATTTATCCGCTGCTCACGGCTGGTGGGTTGGATGCTCAGCAGAGTAGACTTCGTGTCAGAAAACCAGCAGCTGCTCATATATCACAGTGGTCATTAGCAGAGGATCATTCTGGACCTTTGCCCACAGCACCTTGCTATGGCAAGAGAAAGGCTATAAAACCCTAGGCCCTGTCAGCTGTTGTCATTTAGGTGAGAATTTATCAGGTCTCAGAGTGCCCTCTGACTGGATTATTATGAATAATGAATGAAGCTTTATGCCACACTGAGGCATTAATAAGACTGGGATGACTGGGAGAAATTCAGTAAAACATCATAGCAGTAACTTTCTGTGAGCCATACACAGCTGGTGGGCTTGCTGGATTCAGCCTCTGTTAGACACTGCCCCTGAAATGAGGAGCTCATTTAATTATTGAGCAAGGAGCACAATGCTTTTGGTTTAGCCCATGGGTGGTATTACTGACCTGCTCACAGAAATCTTGCAACAAAAGGCTTTCTACTCTCTAACCAAACTCATTTTCTGCTCTTAAGAAGCTGGATCACTGAGCCCTCCCCAAAATAAAACTAATGAATGTCAATTTTCATACTTACTATTAATCTAGCTTTTTTAAAAAAAGGATATGTAAGAGCAACCAGCTAACAATAACTCCCTAAAATCTCCTCACACAGAAGTCATCTAACCTGTTGGTTGTAACTCTGGGGATATTAGCCAGGATTACCGATTTTCTTCCTTGTTTTTCCTCAGTTCATTCAGTATGCATCCCTACGGCACACAGATGCGAAACAGGGAAGGAAGGAGACAAAAAGGCAGCCATTGACCTAACTTGGAGGGGGAAAAAGCAACAAAAAAACCAGATGCACAGTAGAGACTATTGGCAATAATCTACCTCCTGGTGTGGCAGTTCCAGCTGCACTCCAGAGGAATGAGCCCAGAGAGCTGACAAGCACTTGAGGCTGTCATTTATCTTGGTACCAGCTCCACTAGGAAAATTATTTTATAGGGCTGGACACACTTTTACAGACTCTTTAATACCTTAGGTGCATAATATCGTTAAAACCTTAGGCTCCCAGCATCTCATATTACTGTGCTCTCAGCAGAAACAAAAACTTCATGGCCTCTTTTAGGTAAACATGTTCTCTAAACTATTTTAATTTTTCCCCCTTTAATTCGGCATGCAGTCTCCAGGAAATCCTCTCTAATATTAGGCCAGATCTTCATTCTTTCAAACAGCTCTAAATAAGGAGGCAGGGAAGGAGGAGCCAGCCTGAAGACCACCAACTGGTCAGACAGAATCATGTAATTCAGGAGGAATATTTCAACTCATTCCTCACACACAGGCAGTGCTGGACCTGGCCTAACTCTCAGATCAGCCTCTCCATTAACTGGTTTTACAGCAGAGCCACTGATACACAGATTATGAACAGAGAGAAATTTTATCTTTTTCAAAGGGAAAATGCTTTTTTGGCAGGTGGCTGGACTTAAGAAACACCCATTTGAAAAGGTTCCGTTTCCATCTTGATCGTACAGTGACAACTGGAGAGCAGGAGAAGCCCAGGGAATGGCAGACTGGGGACTGACACCAACCATGGGCAGCTCTGAGAGCCAGCCCCTGCCACCAGGGACAGCCTTGGGCACACAGCCCAACCAGAACCTCAACCGCAAACATGTCAGACAAGTTAAAGAAGCTTTCCTCCAAAATATTATCAACTTGGGTACAATATTAATGCTACAAGTTCTAAAATATACTGTAGCAAGTCTCAAAGCAAATATTAGGTACATTAAAAGGCCTTGTCCCAGTTCAATTTCTGCTCTTTGATACTAACTGCTTTGACTTGACTGACTCTCAGGTAGGACCCACTTTCGAGTAAAACATTCAAGATTTTGTTATTTAAGAAAATTCTGACCCGGAAGAAGAGGGAAATACCCACAAATACAATTTTTTGGAATGACGCAAGTTCTTAGGACAGCAAATTTCATTGTAATAAAGGAAGCCCAGTTCAGTCTCTATTTTGTAGTGGCAATATGGCCTCTTGCCCACACTTCTACTACTTTTTTGAGAAAAGCAAATTGTAAAAATATGACAATCCCTTAATTCCTTTTTTATGTAGAAATAATGTAAAATGTTTCACTTTCATTATTTCAGTGCTAGACACCTCTAATTCAAAGAAAATTTGGTGTAATCTGGAACTCTGAAACCCCAGTATACAACTACTGAAATAGCAAGATTCCTATAGATTTTTCATTTTACTGGATTTGAAATCATTACTGTCACTCACTGCATATTTTTTAATATCTTCATATTTTTATAGCTTTGATCTAGAATGCCTCATATTTGCATCCTGCCACTTTTGTTATATATAGGGAATTTAAAGATGACAGTGCAGTCATGTATGGTTTTTTAACTTGTGGATATTTTCATTTATCAGTCTTTCTCAGAATGAGTCAAGAATGTAAATAGTCTGTGCTTGATTCACACTGGTGAAAAAGCTTTGAAAAGCTGTTTAGAAAGCTAGGAAACAGAAAACTGAGTTTTCCCTTTTTTTTAAATTTAATAATCTTTATGTCTCATGGTGGTTTCCATCTTAGGAAGATTTTGTATGTTCATAGCATTTCTTCTGTAAGGACCTCTTGTTTTGCTAAAAACAGACACAGTCCAATTTTGGAGGGGGTAGCAGAACGAATGGGAGTAAAAAGCAGACCCACAATTAATTGAAGCATCATGGCCACAGGCTTGTGTTGTTTTGGTTGTTTTGTAGGTTTTGGGGGGGTGGTGTGTCTTTTGGGGGGTTCGTGTGGTTTGGGGGTTCTTCTCTTTGTTTTTAAGCTATGTGGACCTGGGTAACAACTGGAACTGGGTGTTCACCTCACCTGGATTTCCTGAGTGTGTCACAGGCTAAGCCTCATTTGTGATGTTCATGGTAAATAACTTTTTATTTCAGTCTGTTGAGGGTTTTCCCCCTCTTCCCCATTACTGCCTTCTCTGATGGAGCTTCCCTGTGTGGAGTTTGGGGACAGCAGGTGCTGCTTAGCCCATTTTAGGCACAATATCCAGGCCCCCACCCATGAGAGAAGTGCTCGAGCAGTCCCACAGGGGTGGATCACAGTCCCTGCCTCGTAGTGCTCCCTCTGTGCAGAGAGCATGGAGCCAACACAGCATCCCTGACATCCTCCTCCCACTGCACCTCCTTCTGCCTCCCTTGGCTCACAATCCATCCAAATTTCCTAACATTCCATTTGTACTCTATTTCCACTGAAATATCTAGAGGGCAGACCTGCAAAGCCCTTGTGCCTGCCCAGCACAAGCACTGTTTTGCAGGGAGGGCGTGGAAGCCTCTTTGCTGAGAGGACAGGCAATGGCCAAGGCACCAACAGCACACCCTGCCTGTCTGAGATCTTTAACAGACAAACAGAAAAGTGTTTGCTTGAAGCATATTTATAAATGGGGTTACATACCCTTAAAAGACATCCCAATCTTGGAAGCTGGAATCCTCACCATGTCAGAAGAAAAATCGCCAGTGACAAACATGTTTGTAGAACTTGCAAGAAGTTAATTTTAGTTTCTTTTGTGATTTCTAAATAGTCATTTGGTATTACAGATGTCTTGCTGCAAAGTAACATTGCCAGTGACACCTAAAATGTGAGAAACTACTGAAACATAACTATACTTCTTTTTTTGACTTCTTTTCTTTTTAAAGTCCCTGGACCATGTTTCAGTGCAGTTACCTGTGCAGTTACTCCTAAGCAGTTGTAATGTTTAAAGCTGTTCTCATGTTTAACAAATGATTACCACAATTCACTGGAAAGTGATGTTCAGAGGCAAACCATCCCCTCCTCTCCTCCCTGGGGTCTCAATGTCCAGGACTTACACAATGCAAAACAGACTGATTCCTGAGGAAAGAAGGGAGAAAAAAAAAATCTGTTATTTGCAAATAATGGCCAAAAAGGTAGCCTTAGAAGCAGTGAAACAATTTGTGAATTCAGCTGTATTTTAATGACTGTAAGCAACTGAACACATACATAAATACAAAACCAACTAAACACATACATTTAAAGTTGCCTCCTCTGAGCAATATTGAATTTACACATGGCAACTCTCCCAGTTTTTTTCTAGTGTGCCATTATAACAGCAAAAATATCTTGGGGGAAAAAACTCCACCCTCTCAGCAGAAAACCTCCAGCTCAGATGCCATGCTCACAGTAAAGTGCCCCATACAAAGCCGGCCCTTTGAGCCACCCAAGATTTTTGAGTGTGAGCACCAGAAACAACTTCTATATCCACACATGCACCAGCCCTTTGGAAGGAAGGATCCACTGGTGAAATTGTGAGAGCCAGGAAACAAACCTTCCCCTCAGTCCCCATCTCTCCACACAAATCATCTGGTACCTTATGGCAGAGGTGCTGCAGCTCCGGGCTCTCCCCAGGCTGGTTTTTGCTGTCAGTGGTGTTCTGCATCGTTCCATGGGAGCTCTATGGGTCTCCTTCCCTAATTCAGGCCAAAAAAAGTAATAGAGATGAGTCCAGCTGAGTTTCACAGAATAACAGAAGCAAAGAAGGGAAGGGAGCAGTGGGTCACCTGGTCCCACCTCCTGCCCAAGCAAGGTCATCCCAGAGCCCATTGCAGTTTGCAGCCAGACAGTTCTGGATTATCTCTCTGTTGTTGAACACACACTCCATATTTTGCTTTGGATCAAATCTACAGGCAGCCACATTAATTTTAAAATGGGACACTGCACGCAGGGAAACAACACTTTGTTGTTTTAATTTTTTGGGTGCATAATCTAGGAACATTGTTATTCCCTGCCTTCTGATTGCAGTTGAGTCAATGGACACATGTAAGAACACAAATACTGCCTAACCAGCTTTATTTTATTATCAGCAATAATGAGTAGCAACCCATTAATTTTAAAAGTTGAGGTATACACTGTAAAGTTAATGAAAGCCCAGAGTCAATTAGAACAACAACAGTTAGGCCATTTTATTGATTTTTCAGCTATCTTTTTTTATGTAGCAATTTTGTGGCACATACCACAGATCATCTGTGTGGTATATTTCAATGCAGATGATCATTTGAATTTAAAAACTGTTTTACTTGATTATGATTGAACAAGACATGCTGCTTTAAAAATTCTTGTTTGCTATTATATATCTAAACTATGCCATTTATACAATTTTGTAAAGCTTCAAACCATTTTTCAAGCTTAAAATTTCTTAAAAGTTGGATTAGGAGACTCTGGGATAGGTGGAAGAAGAGAATAGTCTTTCCCACCCCATATTTTGTATGTGTTAATTCAATGTTCTCTTCTGGAGAAGAACTTTTTTTTCCCCTAAATTTATTTCCAACTACTTTTGTTTTCCTTGAGGGACCTTTGAAACACTATATTGCTACTTTTCATGTTTTTTATTTGCCCTCTGGAACAATAAAGGCTCAAAGGTTCATAAATATGCATTCTGTAAATGTATTATGCTGACAAAGTGTTGCTCAGATAGCTGTTTTTGCCTTTAGGGAATGAATAAGTTTACAGCATGCTTAAAAAACAGTGTAAGAGAGAGGGAGAGCTGTGTCAGCGTGTGGGCTGAAAATGGAACAAAAGAGTTATCCTGAATGCACAGAGAAGAGAAAATAAAGTTAGGTAAGACACAACAGCTAGCACCTTGCAATTTGCAGGGCTGGGGATTTGAGGGTGCTGCTCATCAGTGATGTGTCTGAGAGGGCATCATACCCTGTTTTCCAGGAAGGCTGCGTAGACGAGTTCATAAATCAAACTTTTTTTGCTAATTTTGGCACATGAATCAGAGTAACTCCTTTGTTCTTTCCAAAACATTCAATTCCTGGCAGAGTCCTTGTCCTGGTTCATTTTTATCCGATCAGACATAGATCTGCTCCAGTCACCTCTGCCTTGCTGGAAGCTCGGGGCTGGTGCTTGTCAACACTTTTGGCAAGAAGAAAACATTTAGCAATTAGAAATACCATTTAAACACATACTTCCAGACTGGCTTATTGATGTTGATGTGACAGTAGGCTTTGACAGATAGGACTCCAGACCTGGGAACTGAGTTTGCTCAGCAAAGTTTTGGTACGGGGGCAACAGGTGGCTCCTGTGAGAAGCTGCTGAAAGCCTCCCCCAGTTGGAGCCAATACTAGTCAGCTCCAGGCTGCTGGCCAAGGCTGAGCCCAGCAGCAGTGGTGGTGGCATAATTGGGATAACATATTTAGGGGACAGGCAGGAACTGCACAACAGAAACTTCAGCCAGAGAGAGAAGAGAGAGTACAAGAAAGCAGCAGCTCTGCATACACCGAGGTCAGTGAGGAGGGAGGGGCAGGACCTGCTCCAGGAGCTGCTCCAGGTGCTGGAGCAGAGATTTCCCTGCAGCCCCAGGTGCAGCCCACGGTGAGGCAGATGTGCCCCTGCAGCCCATGGAGGCAGAGATGCACCAATAAACCTGGAGACAGGAGCATTGCTGTCAAGAGACAAGAGCGATGCTTCTTGTCTCCTGAGGATGCAGTGCAGAGCTGAGCCAGCCTAAGCTGCTTCCATTCCCAGCTGGAATCATATGCACATCCACAGACATGCTCTGCCTCCACTCTTCACAGGACGGTGACTTCTCCAAAAGTCATTATCTGTACTTATGGCTAAACAAACATGCCAGTACTGCAAGGCTACAAATTTTAAGTCCCTGACAACGCACATGGATAAAATCCAAAGGGATAACATAGCCAACCAGTTGCTACCCCCAATTTTTTAATAATCTTTGAGCTACTGGCTCAATGTCTCTTAAGCACATCTATTCTCCTACTTCATTATCTAGGTTTGTGTCTGGTTCTTTTCTTGGTGAGACTCATGGGATTACCTGTTTAATATACCAATACTGGTGACTAAAGTTATTCTTTGTGACCTGAGATTGTCTTAAGCTAACTTGGTCATTTAAAAGCCAATCTTTCCTGTTCTCCTTCACTTCATTCCTTTATTTTATTTTACATTTTGCTTAGGCCAGCATTAAATATTTAAAGCTTCTTGATATTTTTTTCATAAGTTTTTTTCTATTCTTGCTTTGTTTCTTCTTCTCAGCTGTAAGAAAAAGCAATTTCTATCTGAACAGTCAAAGGATGCTCCTTTAGTCATGTAAACAATTAACAATGGTTGCAAAAGTAAAATATCGACAGACTACAAAACCCCCATGAAATAATGTCTGGCATGTTGTACTACACTACTCTCAAAAGCCCCCAAAACCTCTTACTTGAAACCAAGTTAAAAATCTTGTATGACTACATATGATAAAGAAAAGCCAAGTTTACAATCTAGAGTTGTTTTCTTCAGAGAAGGCAGTTCTTTGCAAAAATAATGACCAAGCTACGCCTCATCAAACCCTTCTCCAAATTCTGCAAAGAGAGCACTGCAAGATGTGTTTCCTGGTACAGCTCTCAGCATACATCACTCTGCTTTGCTGTCTGGTGCTCAGCAAAACCCAGACACTGCTCAGGGCACGCCAGGAGTTTGAGAACACAGAGCCTTCATTTAGCCCTCTGATTATCCCTGGTGCTTACCCACTAGGGAGAGCCTGAATTCAGTCTGTGCCACAGCTCCCAAACTGCCGTGAAGGAGGCACATCCACCCTGGAGTCTGGGAAGGAGCCTGTGCTGGATGAAAGGGCTCGAGGGGTGCAGCAAAGGCTGTCTGGAAGCTTTGCCCCATGAATGGGGATGAAGAGGCAGTCAAATAATCACATCTTCTCCTGTGAAGATATGAACTGGTGTTCTGGCTTTGCCCCTCTTGCACAAAGCTTCCATGAGAAGCAGCAGGGGTCTAACAGCCTACAAAGCCTCAGCTCTAGCCTGAAACTCTCCCTGACAGGAGAGTAAAGTTTGAAACAGAAAATACAATTATTTCACTAGTCCTCTCTGTTCTTATAACTCCACTGCAGCCTAGCACTACTCTGGCCACAGGCAGACAAATCCCCAAAACCTGAGGATTTTTCCTAATCTGCGTCACAGGTCACTATATTTTTCCACTGACGCTTATACCATCCCAAATCTGTCTTGCTGAAAAGCACTTCCTCTGTTTGAGTATATATTTATTTCCATAAAGCTCATTTTTTCTGAGGTAAAATGATTAAAATGGCCATCTTTGATGTACACTGCGTTCCTACATCTAAAATTGGAATGTTCGCCCAGTTATTTCTCAGCCCAATTCTGGATTCAATGCAAAATAAACTCACAAGAAAAAGCCTACTTGCAGAGCACAGAATGAAAAAAAAGAATTTCATTGCTTGAGACTGGACAATCTTCTTCTTTCCCAACAATGCATGACCAGTAAGTTTCTAAAAAGTTTTTCTCAAAACAATTATGAGATTAACTCGCAAAAATGGAGTACAGCATTCCAGGCATAAATCTGGAGCAAAAGCATTAAAAAAACTCCTGGTAAATATATTATTATGAAGGATAAGAGAGTAAAACAGTCTATGTTTTCAGAGCAAATCTCCATACCCATCCAAGCAGCAAATTAATTTAGTACCGCCTAAACTCGTGCCAAGCATGACTTTGACCTACAAGTGGCTGTTCTGTGAGCAGGATGTCACACAGATGTGCCATAGCAATACAGGTGCCCTTTCCCCTTGAGCCCTGAACCATGCCAGACACTTTCCCTGAGCCCTGGCTGCAGACAAAGCCACCATGGGCTGGGCACCTTAGCATGAGTGTGTGCCATTTATTTCCCTGAAATAGCACTGATGCAAACAAGTGAACAAAGTCAGATTGTTGGCTACCAGTTCAGTCATATCCTTTCACAGTGAAAACAAATTTTCCTGGTATGGACCAGGCTAGGTTTTCAACTGAAATTGTAAGCAATAAATCTCTGGCAATCAATTAAGGATGAGGGAAAGGGGGATATAATAATCCAGTTGTCAGCCAGGTTGTTCAGTCTGCAAGCATTCATTGGCAGAAGAAAGGTGAAAGTCATAAAATGAAGAGGGGGGGGGAAAATAGGCTCCTGGGCTATTCAAGAGAGAGACAGACACACTGTGAGGGTTTCCAACAGAAAGATAACAGATCAAGACAGGGGATACAGATGCACACATGTTCTGCATCTCTCCTATAGATCTAGTTTAATAAAGCACCAATGATGATCATTTTTTTCTTTTTTTTAATCTATTATTAGGTTTTTTCAAGTGTGTAAGTGTGTCTTAATCAAAAGAACAGTTCCATACAGCTCTTGACATCAAAGAAGAGCATTTCCAAAGCTATTACAGTATCAAAGTAATATTCTGTGCAGAATCTAAGGTGAACCATTGGAATAATCCTTCTGGGATAGAGATGAAAAAATGCTGCATTCAGTGTTGCCCAGAAGCATCCAAAGCAATCTATCAAAAAAAGACATAAAAATATTGGGCCACACTTACGTGATGCATGTACTCACCACTACTATTATTTTCCTCCATTTTCTCTTTGTCTGCTTAGCTACTAATCTTACCTTTGTCTGAAAGTTCCTGCTGTACATATGAAAGTACCAGAGCTGATTAGTGAGTCACAGGAGGAAATGACCTCTGATGTGCTTCAAATCCATGCACCTTTTATGTCTTTGAATCACATTATGAAAAAAAAAAAAAAGTGTTAAGGCAAAAATAGCATCATTGTAGCAGCACTAAGGTGAGAGTGCCGGACATGAGCAATCCTTTTCATGTGCCCTTAATACATTTTCACTGTGCTATTAGAGACTTCTCTTCTGCTTATTGAATATAAGGTAAACTATATTTAAAGGTAAACTATATTTAACTACAGCAGTTTAGTTGGATAACCCATTTCAGTAAAAGACTCTGCGAATCTGAGCAACCATCAACTTAATTATATGCCCTGTTCACTACAGAGATTTCTCCCTTCAGCTGTGTGAGTGAAGCAGCAGTTTCCTTGCAGAAGAGATGGGCAGTCTGGTTGCTGCTGTGGTCAAGAGAACAGAGGGGGTGAGGGCAGAGAGGGAGAGAAGGTAAGGAGAAGTTACCAAACACAAAAAAGCTCTACCATCTGACAACAGTAGTTAACTTGCTCCTTGAACTGAACATCTGGTAGCATTTCATCTTCTGAACACTTGTAAAACCTTATGGTACTTTAGACAGTGGGAGTTCCTTTCCAAAAGAAATTTTAACAGTACAAAGAGACCACGAAATCCATTTCTTACTGGGCCAGGGGGTTTCTAATTCTCAACTCATAGCTTACTTCAAGAATACCCTAGAAGTTCTTCCTTTGCATAGTTTTTTGAGAGCAGTTTTAGCATTAATTTTCAGCAGGGATAACATGCATATATGGAAAGGTTGCCTCTATATTCCTCATCATTAAGGGATAAATGTGGGTAGATACAGATATTTTTTCTCCTTAACTGCCTAATAAGGCCAGTATGGGAACCAGAGAAAACTTCAATGCTACCAAAACACATCTAAAATTAATATCCACAGAGGAAGATAGAGTGTTTTGTGAAACAGTGGCTCCCACCGTTGAATATCCAACTGGCAGTGCCAAGGGCCTGTAGGGGGTAAGGAACAGCTTCCCATCCCCTGGAAGAGGGCACAGTGGCATGGATGCCTTCCTGCTGCTACAGGAGAGGGTGGCAGTGGTGGTGTGGAATGCTCTGCCTCCAGTGCAGGCAAACACATCCAAGGAAATGAAGCCGGTAGAGGCTACCATGGCCTGATTCCTTCTTCCCTCACAGTACTGCTAAAGCTATGCTGGAAATGGAATCTGGGTTAAATGAAGACAGCAAAGATTGATAGTTTGATATTAAATGAGCTTTAAAGGAACACCACCATATGCAAGCAGCACCAAGAGTCACCCAGCCACAAAGACCAACACATCCATCGTGGGTTGTAGGAACTATTTGCAGCCAAGCTTCATTCACAACACAAATGTAAAAAAGCCCTTTAAAAGGGTTTCTTCCTGACATGTTTGTATATTGTTGCATGATGGCTGTCCTCAATACATGGAATTAACACCTGCTCCTTCTGGGAAAGATTATTTTCAAAAAGCAAATGATGTGATTAGGTGAGGATGCCTTGCTGACTACTAAGTCGCTGGAGCAGCATTGCACTCTCCAATTGCCTCCTTCTCCAAATCAGCACCACCCCAAAGCATGAAATAAGCCCATGATCATAAGAAAAATGCAATCCAAACCTGCTGTGACCCAAAATGCAATGGTTTTGCCTTGGTCTATGAGAAAGCATGTAATAAAGAGCAAACCTGGAATGAATACTAAGCTTTGCATAAATATTACTGCAATTAAAATAGGGTTGAAGTGCTTGCCAATACTATAGATTCATTAAGAATCATCAAAATTGGAGAAAACTATGAGGAATTGCAAAACTCATTTATCAAAAGGAAAAGAAGAGCAACATATACCAGAAGAAAGAAATATTTTTCACTACAGTCAAACATAAGATAATGCATCATAGAAAAAATAATGGAAAGCTGAATTCTTTTCCTTCCAAATTGTTTGTTCCAAAATTTATTTTAAAGCAACTGCAGAAGTAGACACACCTGAAGACAGATCTTTAAAAATATTACGCTCCTAGATTAGATGAAGGAAGTTCCAAAATAAAGGAACCAGGCAGCATTTTTAGCAATGCAGATGCAATCTGGAAGACACACATCCTGAACAACCTCAAGTACCAGACGTAGTGTGCTGAAAGCAAAAGCAGGGCAGTCGGGAGAAAAAGCTACCACAGCAAATTTCGGTGGAACCTTTGCCAAGAACTCAGTCAAAACCACCCTTCGGAATTTTCTACCCTTACTACACAAAGGAAATTCTGCTTCTCAACTGAGCCCCTCCTTTTCCGCAACACCCTAACTGTGTTTTTCTGAATTTGAAGTTAAGGAACGTTCCCAGTGTGATCGTTCCCGGGACTCTGGCGGGCGCACTCCCGAGGCCAGGGAGCGGAGCCCCCTCACGGCGGGCGGCTCCAGGACCCCGTGGGTCCCGTTCGCTTCCCCGCACACCTCACTCACAGTCAGAGCAGGCTTCCTCACCCACTCCGTCCCAGGTTTCCCTTGGCAGTGCCTCAGTCTCGTTCCATACAGCCATTTATTCACGGCACAACAACACAGACACAGCCCGAGCTGGGAAGGGATCCCTTGAGCTTTTATCCCCTCACAGTCCAAAGGCGGGAAAGTCTGGCTTTTCCTCCTCAGTCCGGGGCTCCTGCCGTGCCTCCCTCACTGGCTGCGCCACCTCTCCGTGCCCTTTGTTATACAGAGGCTCGGCACTTCGCGGCCTTTCTCATCTGTGCTCCCACCCAGAGCTCATCCTGCATCCCAGCCTGCAGCTGCCAACTGAGTTACCTGCACCAGGTGTGTCCCACAGCAGCTGGGAGAGGTTAAGAGCTGCTGCAGCGCGGTGGATCTCCCGCACACCTCAGGCGAGGAGCCGCGCAGCCGAGCTCCGGAGCCGTCCCGGGAGCGGCACGCACCAGGCTGTTCTTTCTCTGCGGCATTTACCACCCCTGCATTTGCCCCTTTATCGTGCCCCTGCACACACACACGGGAAGAGCGTGCTGGACAAACACAGGCTGCTCTTCCACCTCATCCTGTTTGCACCAATGTCTTGTGATGGATTTCGTAAAGCTTTTTTAGAGCTCAAACTTCAGGAGAAAACGGATAATTGAGAAATTTGCTAAGTATTTGTCACCATGCTGCCCTAGAGGGATCAAAAATCAAGAAACATGCTCATAGACAGCTCCCCCTTAAATCCATGCATATGCATTTGTACTTCTGAACAAGTGGACAAATGACTGAGGTATGGCTCTGCCTGAAACAAAAAGAATAATCCTAGTTGGTCAAAAGCCAAGCAATCCACATGAGACTGCAGTGAACAGAGCAATTCCTCAGAGCAGGCTATATGCTTATATACTGCATTTAGCATAGGCTGTAACATTAAAGATCATTATTTACATTTTTACTATCTTTAGTGGGCTCTTATTTGCACTACAGAAAACAAAAAAGAATCTAAAGAAAAGTGAAATTATACATGGAGCCATTTATTACAGGTGAAATGTTTTCCTTACTCATCTACAACACCTCAAATATGATGTAGATAGAATACCACAAGAAACTGCACCACTCTGGGGAGAAGATGGAAGGAGGCAGCTCTAGAAAAAGATTTCTATCTTATGGAAGACATCCCTTTTTTTGCCTGCATATTTGAGAGACTCATGTATTCTCTTATTTCCTCTGCCTCACTTGTCTACAAGATGACAAGTGATGCCCAACTACTTTGGCATATCATATTGCATTGTGTCATTCCACCACCTGCCAATGCCAGTGGCCCATCAAGCCTGAAAAATCAAAAGCAGCAGTTTGTTAGAAACTGGGAAAAGAAAAAAAAAAAAAAACCAACACCAATTCACCACATTTTAAGCCAAAAATAGAAACATTCATTTTGTATTAGTAAATAGACTGTGAAATATTGATCCACAAAAGTAAGTGAGATGAGTAATGTATCAATCTCCTAAGTAGATTCAAGGATTTAGAAGCATTTCAGTATTTGTGTATCGGTAGCTGTGTGGATCTCAGATCAAATATGATTCTGCAAAACACTGCTGCTCTTTATACTTTCCTTTAAGGGCAGCAGATCTTGTGATGAAGGAAAAGCTAAAGAAACTACATGTTCTAATAAAAATATTATCATGGAACAATAACCAAACATGCAGTTATCTTTGCTGGCAACAGTAAAAAGCAGTGCTATTAAAAAAAAAAGTCTGCCTGGATCCTCATTTGTTGTTAAAGATTAGTGCTGAATCAAAGAGAAGTATACTTGTTATAGAAGCACAGAAAAATCCTTCTTTTCTATACAGTCCACATTTATCAACAAAATCATCTCTCAGGAAAAAAGAAATCACTGTTTGCTTTGCTCTGCAGTGAGTCTTAATGGAGACAATACAGAGAAAACAGCAAGTTTACCAGTACTAGCCAAATTATAGCAATTATTTTGAAAGGTGCTATCCTCTGGGTAATTGTTCTGCTCCTTGCAATTCTGCACAAATACTCTTCACAAGAGTGTTTGCTTAAGATCTAATCCCACATTGTCCTGGAGCACAACTTGAGATCTTCACTCAGGCAAATTTTCAAAATCCTCCGTACTGTGGCTGCTCAATTTTCTCAACAGCTGCCATGTAAAAATTGTTTGGTGACCATCCTTTGTGCTCAGCTGAGCTCACAAAGCCTGCTCAGAGGCTCCTGGCCCACCTTCTACAGGGCCGGGACTCTGGCAAAGCAGTTTGCAATCGTACCAGAGTCCCAGAATGGAAATTGATTTTTGTGTCCCACCTGGGAGACGGGGAAAGGAATGACCAAAGCCATCTCACCCTCAAATCACAGCAGAGGTGCGTGAGAAAGCAAGGACAAAATTACCAGAGAATCAGAAGAGGTTACCAAGCCAGGTGCTGTGAAAATGTGAAAAGGGAGTAACATTGAAAGAGAAGGTTCCCAAAGCACAGGGTGGAGCAAAGCTAAGGGCAAAATGCAGAACCACCAGCTAAGCACTGTGTGACACGCAGGATCCCACAGAAACTGGGAATGCTAAAAAAAGGCCAGAAGCACGGTAGGAAGTGGCTCCACTCCAGAACAAGCAGGAACCAGCACTCTTGCTCACTCAGACAATTTGCTGTGAAGCGTTCTGCCTGGGAACATCTGTGTGGAACACGATGGAAGCCTGCACTGTGCAAGTTGCACGCAAAAAATGAAATCGAGTGTGAGACATAATTAAGGTCAAAATATACAACACAGGGTCATGTGCCATGTTTTTCCATACTGAGCAGCAGATCAGGCTTTCCAATGACAGCCAAATGATTTTCTCAGATACCCAGTTTGAAAGCATCTACAACATCCACATAATAAATGCTCAGTACACATAAATAATCAAGTCCCTTTATGGTGGCCAAAGATGGGCATCCACGGCATTCAATGGAACAGGTATTCCCATGCCACACCCCTAAATGATCCAGCCAGCACTTCCCTGCTCGTTAAACAGCCCATGGGCAGGCAAGAGCTCGGGCAGAGGCTACACAAGCTCGGCTGCAGGTGGGGCAGCTCATCCCACAGAAGCAGCCTTCCTCTCCTTCACGGGTCAGTGTCTGGTAGGAAACTGTTACCCTGACAGTGCAGATGGACAGATCTACTGGATCTTAATAACTCTGGGCAGACTGACCTCAGAAGTACCACTTTTGTTCATTTACAAACTATACAAAATGCCACACAAGCAAGAACGACTAAAGGTACAATATTAATTCATGCAATCATGATCTATTAAGAGTTTGATACTTTATTTTTAACAAATACAGCAACAAAAAGCAGTCTTGAGACTCTGATGACATGGTTTTCATATGACAATCATATAACTAATTTCAAAAGAGGCATGTATAGGTTTCCTATTTATGTTCTGGAGCAGAGCAAAAATTATTCTGAAATACCTCCAGCAGTCTGTGTTCATTGTAGAGGACACATAAACAATTTTAAGGGAATAATACATCTCCAAGGACATTTTAATGGATTAAATGTCAAGAATGAAATACTGCATTTCAACTTAGCTGGGACCTTAAAGAATGAATATAAAGACAATTATTGAGAGGTCTGAAGAACATTATTGATTTCTTGCACTTTAAACTCTGAGGCACTTCATGCACTCAAACAGAATTCCTATTTCAAGTTTTCATTACATAAAATTATGAAGTACATAAAGATAATAATGCTGATAATATTTTAAAGTTTATGAGAGAACTGCAGAGCATCTGATTTAAAAGGAAGTTGTGTTTTAGGACTGCATTTAAAGCACAGAACTTTATACTCAATTACTGTGAAATAAATTACAATTATGATCTACTTTCTTTCTCTAGTTCTTCAGCAGTAGCTTGATGGTCCTATACAAAGCTAGAAACACAATATCATGAGGAAATAAAAGGGGCAAATTCCAACAAGAGCCCCATAAAGCAAGAACTTATATATTTGGAAAGTCCTTTGCTGCAGGCAAACGGCTGCCAGCATTCCAAATCAAGCTGTGAGGCAACACACTGCAGTTGCACCTGTGCTCAAAACAGAAAATATTCTCACACAGACACACCACTTAGTTACAATGGGATACTGATAATTATAATGGCACTTGGATACTACTCTTACTGAAAAAATACATATACCCTGTCCTATTAAACTTTCGTACAGAAAAAGAAAATAAATCATTAATTGCAAAACATGCACAAAATTCTCATACCACACCATGTCAGAATGGACAGTATATGTGTAAGTTGCCTTTATAAAACCTGTGACAGTTTTTAGAGCTATCAGTGCTGTTTAAAGAAAACATCCAAGACTGAAGGCAACAATAAATGGGAAGAATGTGGTACCTATGAGATGTAATATGTTCAATTTCATGGATATTACCTGAACATCCATCTGTTTCTATCCATTTGGGACCATTGTCATCAACATGCGCACTCTGAAAAAACGAAAAATAAAGCAATTCTCCAATAAAATATAGTTTTAAAAATAAAATGCTTACCATCATAAACACTAACAGGCACAACTTTTTTTAAAAAGCATTTTAGCTCAAAACCATCACCACCCTTCTGTATCATTACTGCTGCAAAGATGACAGCTTTCCAGTTATTGCATTGGTGGAGTTGCACAAGGTCTTCCTGGGATCTGTGACATTGTGAGGGATGGCCCAGTGTTACAGCAACAGAACGCCAATAACAGCAAGGGTCACCCACACGATCCTTTGCCCTTTTGCTTGAGCTGACAATTCACAGTGAACTGCCCACTGCTTCTCCAAACTCCAGGCAAGTGGGTCATTCCTTGCAATTGGCTATCCCCAGGGAGAAGCAGGAGCTGGGGAGGAAGCTCAGCAGCCCAGAGGCCCCGTGCTGGCTGCTGGATCAATGGCCAGTGTCAGCAGGCTCCCAGTTAATGATGCTGGAGCCAGCGCCTGCCTAGCTCCGGGCAGGCTTACCACAGGTACCCACACACAGGGCACGAGGCTCTGGAAAAGCCAAGTAATTGCCTCGTTTTGCACTATGAGGAAATTTTTGTTAAAGGCATACATCTTGGATTTTATGTTCCTAGGATGAGCCCTTAGATTTGAACAAAGAAAAGATGTTCACATTCACAACGGTGCCATGTGACAGCCCAGGTCTGCCAACAGCATCTGTGTGACTGCACATCCACTTACAAAGGTTTGCTAAAAAGAATGCAGTGTTTTGTAAGCCTTGCTTATGTGTAAATGTATATAAATTTTACATTTTTGGAACTATTTTTATTATCGTTTTAAGGTGAGAAGTGTTTGGCAAACACATAAAACCCACCCAAAAAAACCAACAAAAAAACCACACCACAGGAAAATACAACCACAGAACAGGGGACCCCTGTCCTGTTTCTATGATAAAAGGATGGAGCAGTGGATGTCACCTCTTGTATCCATGTAAGATTTGGAGTGGAACAACTGAATTATGGAAATGAGATAACTGTACAAGGTTCTTCAAATTACTGACTTATTATTATTGGATGTTCCATGCAAACTACCTACAAAAACTCTCCCACTCAAGGCAAGAGTGTTCAGCCAGGCTCTGTTTCAGCCTCAAACATGTAGTCCAGACCTCTCAGTTAAAAGAGAACAGACAAGGAGCCATTGCTTTGAACTCAGCCTAGTGCATCCTGCAGCTGAAGACTCCCATATTTCCAAAGCTTGTCTCAGAGCCCACAACACTAAAAACATTCTCCACAGTAACAACATTTAAGGATCCCTTTCTACCCTGCCAACTCAACAGCAGTTTTTAAGGTAGTCCTCAGAAAGTTGTCTTATGCCTGTCTAGCACTGCTTCTGCCTTCCAGCCATAGGCAGCAGGCTGTTAACTGCTCACCCCACACTCAAGCAAGACATCCTTCTTTGGAGGTTGAAATCAGTGCAACTACACTGCCTACACTTCTGGAAAACTCTCTCTCAGTAAAGAAAAGTACAGTAGGAAGAATTTTACTCCTAACATGTCACATTATGCAGAAATCAGATTCTAAATTAATTTGTTCCAGAATGAGGAACAAAAATTATTATTGATAAAAATGCATACAGAATTTAAAAGCAGTTTAAAAGTTAAAAACGCACACCAGATTTGATAGTTACCTTTTCAAATATTCTCCCAAAAGAGTAAAAGCTCTGAATCATCTGCCACTCCTTTTTATTTTTTTTTTTTAAACCTTGGAACACTTTCATAAGCTTCAGTACAAGAATGACACACAGCCACTACCACCCTCCTTGCCAGATTGGTAACTAATAAATGATACTTTAAAACATCAAGAAATTATTCTTACTTTACAGAAATTGCTTCCTCAAATAACTTGACAGATTTGAAACTGAATCTATTTGCCATATTATTTTTCAAGTTCTCATTTAATACAGGACAAAATTTACCAAAAAAAAAACCCTCTGAAAGCTGCCCCAGCTGCAGTCATTTTCCTCCACAAATTTCAATTTTGATAAATCTCTCCAAGCAAGTTTGCACCAACACTTGAGTTTAAAGTAGTGTTCCCATAACCAGCAGTGATCTGACCTGCTGGCTTCATTCCCTTCCCATCCCATCCCCAGTGGTAATCTCCCTTCACCAGAGCAGGCTCCAGAAAACAGAAGCAGAGTTTTATTTTCAGGATCCCAACTTCCCCGCTTCACCATGGTGGGCACAACTGTGATCTGCCAGGAAACATTTAGCAGATCTGAAAGGTAACAATTGAGAAAATCCAGGCCACAAACACCACAGAACGTTTGTATCAAGTTTTACTGCCAAAAGTTTTATTTTACACTCGAGTTGCAAATGAGTAGGTGTACACATCACACAGGATGCAGAAGTACTACATGAACATATTTGTTAGCAGTAACAAATTTTCAGAAAATAAAACATCCTAAGTTCTCTCTTTGTTCCAATACTTGACTTACCTTTTTGCAATATAAAGAACATTTGAGGAGTGGCAGAAGAACAAAGAATGGCCACAACTTGTAACTGAGGAGTTTCTGGCTGCACACAAGGCAAGCAAGGTTTACAGCGAGGCACTGGAGCAGGCTGCCCACAGGAGCTGCTCCATCACCCTCCCTTGAGGGTTTCTAGACCTTGCTGAAGCCTTGAGGCCTGCTCTGAATTCAGCACTGACTCAGCTCTCAGCAGGAAGCTGGACTAGAGACTTCCCTCAAGGTCCATTCCAATCTGAATTATTATAAAATTTGACTCAAGTGCAATCAGCAGCCAAATTCAAACAAATCAGTGAATGCCAGCTGTTTTCCCCGCTCCCAAAAAAAACAACACTCTTCTTTAATGAATCATCTTTACAACAGTCCAGCACAACTGAAATCAAAGAAACAAGCAGCAAATTAAGTGTACTGAAGACCAACACCACAAAAAAAGGCCTTTGCATGATTTAAAATTCTTTTTCTAACAGCAGACACAGATTTTTTTAAATTGCTCTTTACACATTTACAATTATCAGCTGTATAACAATACCAAGTATATTCCTAGTCACTTGAAATTGGGAGATCTCCTGTCCACACTGAGAAAGTTTCTATTGGCCCTCAATACATTGGCAGTACCATATTCCCTGCAAGTGCCCCAGGGAAGCCAGAGAAACGGGCTGGGAGGTGGAAAGGAAGTAAGGAATCCCAGAACATCCACTTTATCCTGGGAACCCTTTCTCTTCCTGGTTGAGACCTCTTTCTACTGCTAGGGTTATAAATGAAAAGCAAGTGGAGCTATCAGGAAGGACTCAATTTCCTATTTTTAATTCCATACAACAGAAAATTGTAATTAGACCAAAGATGTAAGACCAACATCCATCACTAAGGCAGCTGTACAAGAACTAACTGCACAATGTGATACAAGCAGGCAACAAGGAATAAAGATAAAACCTGAGAAGTACTAGAATTTATTTTGTGCCAGCAAACAATTGATCCTCTAAAACAAAATAATTACTCTGGTGTAAATAAAAAGTCAATAAATGTGTGTATACTCACACCAAATGTGACATTCAGCTCTGTAACCCCCACTTCCAAAACACCAAAGTTCTCAGTTTTACAGAGATTTTTGTTTATCAATCTCAACATATCTCAGGATAATTATGAGCAAAGGCCAGACAATTTGACCAACAATGAATCTGTGCAAACCCACTATCTCCCACCTCTGAAAGCCTGCTAGAAGTGTGAAGTCAGATCGTGCACCCACACAGAACACCACACACCCACCAGAGAGGCAGCTTTGGTTTGGCTTTATGTCAGGGCAGTGTGGGTAGAGAAGCAGGAGAGCACTGAGCTCAGTGCTGCACCTGGAGGGTCTGGGTGGCACAGAACAGAGAGGAGCGTTGTGCCCAACTCTGGGTCCAGCCAGGGAACCTCTTAGGCACGTTCTTATTTCAAGCAATAGTTAAAGGCACTGATATCAAGTTGCTATAGCAGGAAAATAACTGTTAGCTATATGTGCAGCAACAAAACAAGACAAAGTTACACACAGTAAGCACAAAGCAATTAAGGGAAAAATCTCTATCTGAAATGACAGAAAACTAAAGGCCCAAATTCAAGGATGTCTGACATACTTGGAGAAACAATCTATTCCAACTCCACAGTACTGAAATAAGATCAGATTTGTGAGATTCAGGTATCTTTAAAACGCAAAACAAGTAGTAGTAAGATGGAGTTCCTTCTTCAGCACACAAAACAGTGAAAGCCCAATGACAGTTTAGTCCTGACAATTTTGATACTTTGAAGAGAGAAAAGAAGCCAAAATGACACAGAGGTTAAATCAGTGAAGATAAAAGGTAAGAAAGAACAGATAGTGAAGAGGGCTGGATTCTGATACATCTAACTCTGAGACATTTGATACGCAGGCATGGGAGAAGTCTCAGAGATGGAAAGGTTGTGGCCTTGGAAAACAGGCAAGTAAAATTGTCAGGGATGATAGAAAATAGTCTAGAAGGAGTCAGAAATAAAAATTAGATCTTTGAATCTGAACGAGTCTGAGGCTGGCTGGATACTAAAGGAATAATATGGAGATAGAACCATGGGAGAACCAGACTAGGGGGAGAAGCACTGGATTTTTGTGGCATTCAAATAAAGTGCAACATAAAAAAAATCCAAAAACAAACTGGAGGGAAGATGTTTAGGTACATGAAATTAGATGAGAGGGAGAAAAAAGGACAAAGTATTAAAAAGCAGAAACAGTTACGATGATGGTGCCACTCCCTTAAAGACAGATGAAAGAGAAACTTGGTTGCTACTGAAGGAAGAAGGATTTCAATGAAAGGAATGAGAGTTATGCATAAAAGATACAGAAATAAAAGGGGAAAACTCGCACAAGTTAAGAGACAGAGAAGCTCAGTTCAGAAACAGATCCTGAGAATAAAACAACTTCGAAAAGGATCTTGTCACGCAACAAAATCAGGATTGAAGATTTTGTATCAAGAATGAATAGAGAACAAATATGAACAGCAGATCTGCAAGCAAACTCAACAAGAAAAAAAAAAGGTGAGATAAATGTGGTTAAAAAGTCCATTTGGGAAGAGCATTGAAGCAGGTAAGGCAAAGCTGAGTCCAAAGCTGTGTTGTGCTGACACACTCTTCAGATATTCAGAAAGGCTGGAATGGAAATTAAGAAATTACAAGAGAATATGTCTGGAGGGAGGAATGGAGACAGGGCAGCGTGAGAAGCAGCCAAAGAAACCATGTACAGACAGATAGAGATAAAAATAAAGACCAGTGAGTAAAAAAGAAGTGAGGCCAATGAAGGAAAGAGGCAGCAGTGAAGACGAAGGAGTCAAAAAGGTTAATAGACTGGAGATCCCAAAAGGAATGAGTGACAGGGAAGAGGAGAGAGTAAGACAGATAAGCTGAAAGAGAGCAGGTAGTGATCAGAGAAAGGGAATTTAGAAATGAGAGATAATAAAGTGAACAGTATTTAGTAAAGACAAGGTCATGGGAATGATTGAAGCAGTGAGAAAATCTTTCTAAAACTAGAAATCACAGGCATTGGGCTGGAAAAACAGAATGAAGAAGAAAGAATTAAAGTACTGATCAGGGGAAAGGAACTGGGCTTGCCCATGGGGAGGGATTAAATTTGAAAAGACAGAAATGGGTTGAGTTTAGCAAACACACAAAGAAAGATGCAAGCTAATGACCACTAGAAAAACTAGACACAGAGGACATCAAACCAGGAAGAGGGTAGGGCTGACAACAGGACTGACACAGCAGAAGCAGAAGCCAGGAGTCGTAGAACTTCAGTGGTGAATATGAATGGAAAATACTTTTTAAAAAGCATCAGAGAAGGGAATAAAGGCTCAGAGAAGGGAATAAAGTTTTAAAAAACAACTCTAAATATCTATATTTGAATCATGTTCAGAAACATAAGTAGCACCTCACCAGGCAGGGTCCACACCTCTATTTCCCTCCTTGCCAGAAGGACTTACTCACACAGATCAAACCAGAGATCAGAAA
This sequence comes from Irena cyanogastra, assembly GCA_013397155.1. Classification (NCBI taxonomy): domain Eukaryota; kingdom Metazoa; phylum Chordata; class Aves; order Passeriformes; family Irenidae; genus Irena; species Irena cyanogastra. The sequence goes on along the minus strand of VWZV01013172.1, from coordinate 2,227,702 downwards.
TTCAAAAGACCACTGCTAACACTGCCACTGGCTAGATAATGTGTTGATACGGCTGGGTTGGGAAAATTTTGACTGTTGAAGTAGATAAAGACTATTAAAAATTACAGAAAAACAGCGATTTGACCTCTGCCATCCAGCACCTTTATGTCTTCACAAAACAAGACCAGCAACCAGAAGGCCTTCGCTGACTCTCCCTCACATCACCTCCTGTTCCTACCAGCTCACACAGCCAATGCAGCATTCACCAGCACTCCAACTCAGCTGTACAACAGCAAGGATAAGAGATTAAGCAGACAGACTGCTGCAAACAAACATCACTATGATTCTGGGTCCCATTCGGAGTTATCTGAGAACCACTGGCATAAAAGTTCTCCATTTCCAAGCCTCTGTCAAGAATTTCACTCTATGGCTTTCTTAATCATGAGCATGAATAAAACACCAGCCTTCTCAAACACTTCTAATACTGCATTTCATCTTCTGCTATACTGGCATGTTTTTAAAGTTTCTGCTCATTACAAAAAGACAGCACACTTCTACTGCCTGCTCATACAATTGGGAGCTGGATCATTAGGAGTGCAACAGAAGAGGGGACAAAACCCAAATTATTCCCTGCTACTAAACCAGTGACACACAGAGAGTATAAAAAGTGAGCTGAGCACATAATTTCTATCTACCCTACTGATTACTGCTTATTTGTGTAGATGTGGTTCACTCAAAATTACTGAAATTACATAAAAACCAGCTGAAATATAAACAAAAGCTCACAGGACTGGGGTCATAATGAGAGCTCTTTGTTATTTTTATGCTTTATCACATATTTTAATATGGCTTGAAAATAATTTTATATTTAGCTTAAAATTTCAGTTTAAAACATACAATACATTGGATGTAGTATTTTTAGATAATCTTTTATCAGATAATACAAAAATGTATTTTTTTTAGTCTACTGTCTTTTGTTACAGTCAAGAAATCTCACCTATAATCAACTACTGGAAGCAGTAAGTTGTCCACACGATAGGCAGCATCTACTGTAACATATACATATTTAAAAAAGAGAAGTTTGAAAAAATATCATAGAAAGACTAATTTTTAAATTACATTTAATATCTGTATGTTTTATTTCTATTGGACTACTGCACAGCAGGGGAGCTTTTGAGACAAAGGGATTTTATGCAATGTCATTCAAAGCACAAAAAGTTCACTCCTGAGACAAGTTAATACTGGAGCATTACTGAAATAAAAGGAGGAGCTGGTCAGACATTTTGGGTAGAAATGTAACATGTTTTCTTTAAAGAAAATAAACACATAATGCCATAGCTTAAAATAAATAGTGCCAAATGTTATCATCAACATATGAAAAATAGGATGGTGGTTTAGAAAAGAAAACACTTTACAAGCACATAGCATACACTGGAGTGTTATAACAAGACTTACCATTTTCACGTTACCAGGTACTTTACTTTAGGGAGAGATTCTACAATCCTCACTTATGTAAGCAGTTCTATTAACCCACACTGGCTTTTTAATTACAGCGTTCGGTACCAAAGTCAGGTGCACCATTCATTGCACAGATTTTAAGTCAGGAACAACGATTTCTTTTCCTCAGCATGATATTTAATCATAAATACTAAAAAAAACCCACATTGCTAAAAAAAATTAAATGCTTAAGTATGCACATTTGCTAACTCTTAACTCATGATTCTTTTACTCAACATACTCTTCCAGGGAAGGGTTATCTATCAGCAGTTTCTGTCAGGAAAAGTTCAACACTTTATGCATAATATTAGATACAAATAGTCTGCATTGCATTTGGGGGTTTTTTTGGTGATTTTTAAATGTTCTAGCAAATTTCAGGAAAAAAAATTATTTGAGTATCTGTGCATATTAAGAACTAATTCTGGGGGTCAAGCAAATAATGTGCTGCCTTTTTTAAAACAAAGCATTTCATTCTATGACATTGTTACAGAATATAACCATCATGTTTTAAATTATATAACCATTTAATAAATGAAAACAAATCTAGAGATTGCTAAATGCAAACCAAAATTTCTCAAATATTTCTTCCAACAAACTGTTCCACTGAAGTTATATAAGGTTAAGTGCACACAGAAGTGAGAAACAGAACTATGGTTTCATACAGTTTGTCCTACATAACCTGGAAGCAAAAAATAAAAACAATATATATTAAGATAAGCTGATGATCTGGCACATACCATCTAAAAACTTTTTTTTTCCCCAAACACAATTTTCATAGTTTTTGTAGCTTTAAAAAACACAAAACCGAAAACAACCCTGACCCTCCCTTGAATACAAACTCCACAAATGTTTTTTTTTATTCTTTGAGCATTATATCAAATAAAAATTACAGCTGCATAGAGAAACAAACTAGCAAAAAAAATAAAATTTTGCAAATGCAGGGATGTGACCGCATCTAGATCATCCATATGTATATACATACTTCTGCTTTTATTTCAACTAACTTTTTATCCACATAAAGAAAAAGACTTAACTGACAGTAACAGCTCCTTAGCTGCTATCACTGGTAATAAGTACTTTTTGACAGTTCCATAAAAAAAGTTCAGTCTTGAAACTCAAGAAATTTCATTTCACTCTCCATTTTTACATTTAAAAACAAGACACTTACCTTCCTTAATGAAAATATTACATAAGCATACCCCAAAAGGCACTAAGGTCTAACAAAAATATTCAGCATTTCCTTTCAAACTAATAAAGTATCTGTAAGACAGTTTGCATATATAATTATTTTCCAAATTAAGGCATGGCAACTTTCTCTTAAACATAAAAGCTATAATTTACTTCTGCTAAATATAAAACTAATTCTCAGGATAGAGTATACAAAGATCATATATTTATGTAGAATACATTTTGTGTTATACTAGACTATTATATCTTTGCCAAAAGATTTCAGTATTTAGAAAAAAAAAATAAAATTTAAATATACTGTAAGGTCACTCAAATTATTTTAAACACAAAAATCTACAAACAGTGACATACACATAAACAGTTGGGAAGCTGTGACTTAAAGATCACATCTTTTAATCAGACCTGCTCAAAGGACAGTCACAAAAGAGCTCTATTGGCTACAAGAAGCATCTGCATGTTTTTGAAAACGATGCAGACTCCCACTGCCCCAGGGCAGTGCTGCACAACTCTACTGAAAACGACCCGATTGCTGAATCAACACCTTGAATTTTCCCAGAAAACCTCCAACAAATGTTTTGTGTATTATGAGAGACTAACAAAACAAAAGGGGACGTTACAAAAATTTCAGCATGACAATTTTTCCTGAAATTATTTTTCCATTGCATTTGGCAAGCAGAGAACTAATTCTATCCCTTTTCTACTCTTACAGCAAGAACTGCAAACTACAATTCAATATAAAATACAATAAGCTCCTGTAATAATTATGTTCCTCTTGGAACAAAGATTAAAATAAAGTTAACCATGCTGATTCATACTTTCCATAAATTACTAAAAAGGTGAGAGATTCAGACATTTTGCTTCTTGATAATAAGCCTAATATCTGTATCATGTGCAAAAGTGCAACTGTGTTTTAGAACTGAGGCCCAACTGAATACAATTTTGTTATTACAGAAAGTATACTTGAACCCACTAACATGGAAACAGCGGTTCACAGCATCTTAAAATTACACTTTACATATTGAAACCTGTTGTACAACTGCAAGTTAGTAAAAAATACAAAACCCAGAAATAAACAGAAAACAACAAAGCTTGTATATAAATTGGTTTACAATTCAAAGCACAACAGTAAGCTTCAAATAATTACATTTGTGTAACACACACGGAGAGGTGGGATGATTTATTTAAAGCACTTGGTTCTCGCTGCTCCTTTCCCGGGGCTCTCCGGCCGCTCAGCTGCTGGCGGTGTGCGCGTGCATACGTTTCGCTACATCGTACACGTAGGTGATGTCTGGGCGCTTCTCCGGATCCGGGTTGATGCACATATTAACTAATTGTCGCAGCTACGAGAGGGAGAGAACATGACAGGAGCGTTGGCCTTCTTACAAGCAGGATTTGTGCGTTATCAAATTCAGATTAATACAACTGGCAAAAATTAGGCAAACAGTGATTCTGCACAAGCACACAGGCAGCCCTCCCTCTCAGCTCACACACTGCACGAGCCTTATGCAAACACGTATGCAACACTCCCCTGATTTCTGCATTTTGCACTGCTGTCCAGAAAAACTGATGAGCAAACTCAAGTTCTAATCCTTTCAACATACAACTTTAGACATGCATTTAGTCCAATCCCACATAATTTACAGACAATTCCCTGTACTTCGGGAGGGCTGTGCCTGCAAAGCCCAGAAGACTGAAAGGAGCACAGAGTGAAGGTAAACGAGAGCTGCGTTGCTCATTCAGTCCCGATTCAGGAGTTAGCCAGCAATAAATGGCATTTCTGCCTGACAGGGCCCAACAAACAAAAGGCAGTGGTGCTCCATCTAATACAGTTAACCCCCAGAACCTCCTGCTGCCAGGAGCTACCAACACACACACACTGATTCAGCCACTGAACAAATTAAACCCACAGAGGGCTACCTGTTATAAAGACTCCACCCTCGAGGAAATATCTCAACTTAAAACTGGAAGCTGAGAAACTATTTTGGGCAAGTACTATATTATGCTGGCCCTGTTACTCCACTTGTTCACTGCTGAAGACATGATACTGGAATAAATAAGTTTTGGGCTACATCGTGATATGTATTCCTTAAGATTAAATTGTTTATACTGTTCTTTATGTAAAGACGCACATAATTAACAAATATTCACAAAAGCCTCTATCTGGGAATCAACAAATCACTATGACCAGAAAATCCCATTTTTCCAGAACACTATAACCTATTGGGTGTTTTTAATAGACATATTAAGCATAAGCAACTCAAAAGAGCTTCCACACCACCTGCATACTTTTCATTGCCTTCACAAACTGCCAGGACATCTGCAGGCTTTTCTCCCTACACTGATATGCCTAAGAATTTACGACCTTAGAACTTAATATATTGTATACCTTCTGATAGGGCATCTATTTTAAATTGTGTACATCTCCTAAGCATTTTTCAATGTGGAACATACCTCTTTCATAGTGACTTACTGAAATGTTCACTGCAATAACAATTTAACCAACTCTGAAGATCTTCCTTTATGCTTTTAAGTAGCTTTGCCAAATCCTCCTGGACCTCCTTATAGCACTGGGGACAGGTGGGAAGCGAGGGAGAACACTCCAACAAACACACTGTGCTCCAGTCTTCTATGGCAATGTATCAAATCTGGTTTGGTCTCCCAGCCAATACTACTAGGTAGGATTATTTTTAAAAATCTGTAATTATTGCAACTAACACAGAGTGACCTCATCACCCTCATTATTCAAAAGTAACATAGGCTGACTCCTTTAAACTGCCATCGGAGAGTTTCCTTCCTGCTTTTTAGAAAAAGAACAAGAAGGATTTTAAATTATAATTATACTCCTTTCACTTTTCTGAACATTAATTTAAATGCAAAGGAGTAGGAATTCCTGAAGTTAAGGGAGAAGCACTGCATACCACTCTATAAAGCTTTGTCCATTAGCACTTGCAGATAAACTGTACATAATGTACAGATTTTTGTATTTAACACTATAAAATCTACATCATTAGATGTCCCATTCTTTAGCAAGAAGAGCTCAATATTTAAAAATGAGATAATTCTGAAGATGGTGGTCAGATTACTGGATTGAAAAGAAACTTATTAAATCAAAATAATCTGTAACAGATTCGCTATTTGCATATTAAATACATTAAGTATATTCTGACTAATGGAGTTATAAAAGCCATCATATCGCTTCTGGCAGTCAATAAATAAAATACAATGCCAGTGGCAATAAAAACTATTAGCCTGCAATAACTCCCAAACATTTGAAGAATAGAATGCTGGAAATCATTAGCTACTGTAAGAAATAATAATTGCCAGCATGTAACACAAACATGCAAGCCAAACAAACAATCTCCTGCAGAAGAGCAGGTGGGACACAGGGTAAGCCAGAGGCACAGTATAAGCAGAGATGAGCAGCTTGCCATGCAACACCTCAGACAGCCTGCACAGAAAACAGGAAAGACTGAAGGACATCCAACACCATCAAGCCTGAAATTACAGTCAAATAAGCAAACATTTTCTGAAGACAACACAGGTGTAATTTATCTGCAAAATACATCTAATCCTGAATATATACATTTCTCTTTCTCTGTGAAGATTTCCATCTGTTCAACAGAACTGCATACAGTGAATAGTCTTCATAAAGGACCTTGGAGGGTTAAAATCCACAAAGCCAGCATCAGACGGGAAGCAGAATGTTCTTTCTCCTGTTTTTCTAGCTGTTTATCAATACTTTACTGTTTGTAGAGCAGCAGAAATAAATCTTCAAGAAATCTACTTGTTGAGCACTTGAGAAGCCTCGTCACAGACCTCTTTAAATGGCAGACCCTGCAATTACTGCAGTATCTCTATTCCCCTCTTCCCTTGCCAGGTGCAGAATCTCACAGGTAAGGCCAGAATGCTGAGCTGACCATGCCTGGGACACTGCACAACAGTAGTGCAGATTCCTGAGTAATTTCAAAATCCTTGAGCTCTTTTGAGCCTTGTACCTGAACAGCAAACCCCTGGAAAAAGGTGAATTACTTCTGCTATACAGGAAGAAAAGTTACATGGGAACACAGCTTTCAGGACTGAAACTGAGACCACACTGGATGCTAATACTTGGTTATAGCACTGATCCTTTACTCCTACAGGAATATCCATTTCAATAAACCTGAAATCCATCTGTCAGCCCCTCTAGTACTAATAAAATTTCCAGTGTATCAGAAAAACTCACCAGTGTCATGGGAAGAGACACTGGGAGTCTAAAATCAGACTCTCATTAGAGATAGAAGTAATTTTTTACTACCTGGCACAGATTGGCCAAGGGGCAGAGCAGACTGAGCCAGAGGGACCTCTCGTTGCCTCCCCAAGCTGCAAACTTCTTTGTCTGCTTATTGTTCTTAACCTCCTCTGTGCACTTAGCACAGTGACTGTCTTTAGCCTGGAGCTTAGCCTGACACTGGAGCAGTGGGACACACTTTCTTTAACTTTAGCAGGCTTTTCAGCTGTGAAATAAATAATTATCACTCAAGTCAGGAGGAAGGGGGAAAAGACAGAAATATGACAGGCAAGTACTTTGCACTGTTAGCCAGTTGAAATAGAGAAATTTTTATATAGCAAGTTTGGATAAAAAAAACCACACACAACACCATTCTTACGCTGAATAAAACCTTCTTGAAGCCATTTCTGAGTGCTTTTCTCAAGACCTACTGGCAGCTAACACTACCATTGTGGACCTGCTGGCTCCTTCTGCTTTCACATCTGGGTAGGAGGCTGGCAATGGACTTTAGAAGAAATGCACCTCAACCAAAGGGAAGATTTTAAAACTTCATCATGAAAGCAATGTGATACTAATATTAGCTGACAAGATTTTAAGAGTATTGATTGGAGGTGGCAAGGGAGTCCCAACTTTGAATTCCCTAAAGCAGAACATTACTACCATTTACAGCTTTCAGTAAGTGCTGAGTACTGACTCTGAATACCAGATGCTTTTAAGGGATATTAAAAAATTGAGATATCCAGAACTATCAAGCATTTGAAAATCTTGGCTTGTGTCTACCACTGAAACAATAGTTTGTGAAAATGCATCTCAGACTATCAAAGGTTTTTAAAAACATTACCTATCTCTCCATCTAAAGGTGCATCTTTCTGTTTTGACAAGACACAGATGAGACACGATTACTAACACATTACTCTTACAGAGGTCTCAAAACTTAGAAAAGATGTCACACCTTAAAACTCACTAAAATTTACTTACAAAAAGTTTCTTGAAAAAGCACTTGTCTTATATTCCATCATGAAAGTATTTACACTCCTATATTAGAGGATGCAGAGATCACCACTCAGTGAAGTTTCTTGTTTCAGAAAATTCTTTTCCATAAAAAATTAAGTGGATTTTACTATTCAGTGGTCCCTGATCTTTACCACTCACTGAGTATCCTTCCGACCTGGTTAAAGGTTTGACATCTGTATTTCCAGTACAGGTGAAACATTTAGCATAGTATTCTAATATGACAGATAACACTTGTTTGTTTCTCTTTTTTACAGTTCATGCCAGCACAGTATTTTTCGTACAAGCTAAAAATGGTTTATTTCGGTGCAATAGGTAATATACGTATGTTTTCCAGGTACCTTATTGAAGACACAAGTCTTCATAGCAGAAGATAAAAAATATTCCCATTACACTTTCCATAACGATGGCTTCTTTTAAGAAACTGTTTTCTTACCCATATTAATACCTATAATAGCTCTGATTCTCTCATTATTTTTAAGAATAACTTACATGTATTTTGCAGATAACTGGCTTATCCAAGGTGCAGAAGTACACATCTGCTTTGGAATAAATAGAAAGTAACATGTTGTGCTTTGCATGTGTTTGCAAAACAAAAAACCTATACAGATGTAAGGAAAAACTGGAATCTCTTTCCCCACCCAAACTCTAAGACCTTCTGTCTGGGCCAGACTTTGATATTTGCCCCTTGGCTAGGAATCCACATCTCCCACTTCACACTTAGCTGCAGCGAAGTAGCCTTGCAGGCAGGCCAACTTCAACGAACCACTAGTGGTATCATCATTAAAATCCTGCTGAAGGTCACCATGGAAACCGCCTGCTGAGGCTTTGCTGCTGCATTCGGCATCTCCTAATCAGCTACCATGTGAAATGCAAATTCAGACAGTCTGAAAATTAGTCAAGAAGAATAGAGGATGAGGATGCAGATATGTGAAATATTCATGTGCTTCATGGAAAAAGGAAGACAGCATGAATGACACAACAAAGAACGGCCCCTGACATTCTCGCTATCATTTTGCATTATTGTTCACACCCTACTGTATTTCTAGGCCTCCGGTTCTGAAGTTGGTTTTATGAACTGCCATATTTAGAGTCTACAATAAATAATAATTAAAAACGGCTAAGGTAAAATGACTAATCGGCAAACCCACAAAGAGCTAGAGTGAATAAATTAAACAATAGATCATTATTTCATCCCAACATCATCAAATTATCTTTTTAAGTCCAGTTGGTTTCATAAAAGGAGAAAATTGTCACTATAAATACAAAACAAAACACTGAGCAGTAATCTTTTATTAATAGTCCAATCACTGTCTGTGAAGGCAAGAAAATTTAAGGTTCAGAATTACAACCCCTACTCTATAAATGAAATAGTATAATGCTTTATGTTTATTAAAAGTATTTCAGTGCTTGTGTTTATTTGGGTTTTCAATGTAATCTTTAATTCATGTAGTCTGAATTCAGTTAGATTTTGTTACTAATAACTGTTCTTTGGTTTACAGCTTCTATCAGTTTGCCCTGTTCATTTCAAAGTGGGAAAGGATTCCAAAACTGGCATCTCAGAACATTAACAAGCAGCATTTATATTTTTTCATTCTGTTACACTAAGAAAAATATTTATTTTGTTTAGTTTCTTTTCATTTTAGAGCTTATAAAAAGCAAGTACTCCCCCTCAAATGCACTAATGACAGTAAGAACTGTTAGCTCTCAGCTTAAAACAAACACGGCTGAGATTTGCAGGAGTATATTGTTCAAATTCAATTATATTATGTCTGCCTGTATTTCTCTAAAATTTACTCTTAGTCTTGTCAAGAACCACTCCTTGCAAAAGAACTGCTGTTCAACTGCACTGAACAGCATATCCCAGTTTTATAATGCAGACAAATGGGACCTGAACAATTCGTTTTTACTACTGAGTTACATTATATCTGTTTTAATGCAGGCCCCTAGAGGAACAGGGCCAGTGCACTAATTTACTGTGCAACATAAACGTGTATAGTTGTGCTTTTAGAAAAACACCCTATAGATGTAAGGCTCTATGCCATCCTGGCACGTGGAACATATCATTGTGCATTCTGGGAAAGCGTTTTGTCATACTTGCAAGGAAGCCCAATGAAATTAAGAATCTAACAGTGTGACATTTCCATCATTAATATCCTCAAATATAAATTATGAGAGACTTGTTTTGACAGCAACATTTGAGTGAGTTCAACAAGCAAACACTTATAGGCATAATCTGCAAATAACATAAAATCACACAAGTTCATTTACTTCCCTGGAAGTGTGCCAGTTTACATAAACCGGGGATCCAGCCCACGAAAAGGAAAATTACTTACTTCCTCTGAATAGTGATCTGAAGGGAGAGGTGGGTAGTCACACTGTTCTATCTTCTTGCACAGAGAGTACAAGTTCATTTTATCACCATAAAAGGGACTCTGCAGTGCAGCCATCTGTTTAAAGAAAATGTACAGTTTTCTTTTGTGTTTTTAAGTAAAGCTATTTTGTCATAAAATCTGTAATAGTAACAAATCAAAAGTGATTCTTAATGACTCTCAATGCTCTGCTTAGAGGGAGCCCTGCAGTGATGATAACAGAAGTTCCAAAACTATTCCTGTAACCACTGTATGTACTTATTCTATGTCATACAACCATAGCTGTCACAATCCTTACAGTGCAATATCTGAATTGCACACTGTTAGGGTTTTATTAATAGACTATGAGGGGAAATTCAGTAGTTTATGATATTGCAGAGAGTGGAGAGTCCTTGCACCACAAGGGAAACCAAAAAATCCAAACCTGTACTTTTCTTGGAGGACCTTTCGTAAGAAAACACGTAACCTACAGGAAAAAATTATCTAACCTAAAGCAGTGCATTGTGTAGGTAACACAAGCTAATGGTAGCAGATTTTGTAACCTTCCACAGCTATGACAGTAGGCTTCAATATAACTGGGGGTTTTGAAAGCAAGAAAAAGCTATCATCTATACTTTCAAAATCTCAAACCCAAAAACTTCGTAATTCAGGATGTTATTCAAAAATACATTAAAAAAACCCCCAAACTTCCATCAGAAGCACAGAACTGACACCTATGGCAATAATTTACAATTACCATACAAAACCAAGAAAATCTGTTGCAGAGCACTTACACAATTGATCAGCTTAAAACCAACATTAATAAACCTACCCTTTATTTCCAGACAATGTTACAACTTGACATTTGAGATGGAAACAAATGCTATGGCTAGTTGGATTAGAAATTTAAAAATTCATTTAAAATCTCTCCATTCTGTTCAAAGTCTAAGAAATCTTTTAACTGCAGCAGCACGAATGCTGCTCCGAGTGCAGAGCTGCCCCAAAGTCAGTCACCCTTTTCTACATGTGCTAATAAGTTTGATTTTGGAAGGACAATGTGTACATTCCCCAGACAGGCAGAGTGTGTGTGAAACACGCTAGTCCATGCTGTGCTACTCAGTGAGCTTCAGCAGGGACAGGACAAGCTGAAAATGGCTCTCATCTGTCTTGTGGTCTTCCAGATAGAAGTTTAACTCTTTCATGTCTAAGCATCAATATCACTGGGGGAAATCTATGAAAAGAATTACCAAAACTCCCTTCCATTTATTTTATATCTCATTAATTTGCTGTCAAATAGTTCAGTACTTTTTCATATTACCTTTGAGTAAGAATAAAAAATTTTAAAGCTCTCAAAACAAGTATCATGCTGCAGTTCCATCCTATGCTCCTCCCAATCTGTATTACTAAGATAGTGTTAATTTTCATATTTACATGACATTGTCTCTTACCTTAAAAAGAATGTTAAAAATGCAAGCTGAAGACCAAAAAAGAAAAGAAGGAAAAAAAAAAAGAAAAAAGAAAAATCAACTGCAGAGTCTGTACGCATGCAGAAATTCTAAATAAATGCACAGATACTCATTTTCATACTCTAGGTGTTCATTAAAAAGTACTTTTGTTTGAATGCTGCCGAGTGTTAAAAAAATTCTGAATGTCCCCTAAGGAGTTAAAACAGGAATACTATATTTTCATGCATCTCCTGCTTTGACAGATGAAAAATGTCAACTGTCCTGTTTTTATTTTCAAGCTTTTGCACTATTCATCTGGTTCATTAGTGCATCTCGCTGCTGCCCCTGACAGCTGCTCGCCCTCTCCTCCCAGCAGCTGAATTTTTCAGGCTAATTTGATCCTCCACACTGAGACGATCGCTGGAATGATTGACTTGCTCCCTGACCTCCAGGGTCTGACTTTGCTGATTAGTATTCTGGGGGTGTCTGAGGGACGAAAGCCCACTGTCTGTCTTCAGGGCTGGTGGCAGCTCGTTCTCTCTCTTTTTTTTTCTCCTTTCTTTTTTTTTTTTTTGAACTGTAAGCCACCAACCTACAACCCTGTAAGGATGCAATTGCTACGATGAACAATAAAAGGAAATGTGTAAGACCTACTTTTCCATGTAAAGGTCCATGTAGCAAAAGCACAGCATCTTGATTTTAATTAGTAAAGTCTACTTTGTTGCATATCAATTAAAACTCCACTGGTAGTGTTTTTGAGGTTTCAGAAATACCTGGGGCTCTAAAAAATTCAGACTTTAAAACATATTTTTGCAAAATCTTATTGGCCACACAGTTAGCATTGAATAATAGACTGTTATGCACACAACAAATAGTAATTTTTAAAAACAAGTTAGTTTAAACCTAAATTAAAACGTAACTGAAGAGTTTAGCAGCAATTAAGCATTTACTGAGATGTGACAAACTTGCCACAGCTTTTCTCCAATTAAGCTGGAGACAATCCAGAGTACATATGAGCACACATCATGAAATCAACATAATAAAACATGCTAAAATGCAGGCAATAGACAAATCACAGAAAGACACCCAGCACAAAACTGCAGAGATTAAAAAACACCATTCATTAGTCCACACAAGTCTTGAAGCACCTTAAGTAACTACCTTCCAGTAACTAAGAAAAAATACTAAGCGAGAAAAATGCTGAGCATGTATTTTGAATTTGCTATAACCAAAATTTCAAAATTACAGAAAAATGCTCAAGATAAACTTCCAAAACAAAACAAGAAAACCCACCACAAATATCTGGTATGTTGCAGAATCAACTAATGTACTTCTAAAAGAAATTAAAAGCTATAGTTGAAGACAATGCCCAATACTGTAGCTATGTATCAACAACAGGGAACCTAATAATGATTTTATTCTTGCAATAGGGAAAACAAACACTACCCCATACCAGCTTAAATGGCATCCTGGTAAAATCTCTAAAATCAAAGGAGAACAGTATTTAAAGATGCTGAGTTAATCAATGGAACCGAGTTATTTAGGTATTTTGGGATTATCTACCACATCAAAGAAAAATGTAATATTCACACAGGTGTTTAATATACTCTATCAGCATTAAGGCAGCAAACCTAAAAAAAAAATCTTTAGAAAAGTACTACTGATTGCTATCCAGCAATTTAGTTTCATATAACATAAAAGAAATATTAACCTTAAACTGTGGGGATTTTATATAATAGTAAATCAAAGGTTTTATTTGTTTCTAGACTTAAAAAATCCTCACGTAAACCAACGAGGGGCAAAGAAACAGTAATACTGAAAAATGCTCATCTACCTTTATGCTACCTTAGGGCTTGCACAGTGTGCAAAGCAGAGCACTGAAATTCAAGGCAGCTGCCATGGTCAGTATTGAGGAATCCCAATACAGGATTCAGTTTTAGTTCCAGATTCAAACTTCTAAATACTTGCTATCAGCTGGACTGACTTCCTTGAATGAGCCCCAAGATTTAAAGCAACAGCTATACACAATCTGTAAACTGCAGACTGGCAATATAGCTATTTATCCTTTTAATATTCAAAACAACATGTCAGTGATAAAAAGTAAACAAATATTACTGGAGATGATTCACCTAGCAGTAACATCCAACCTCAACAGGCTGCCAGTGTCTTCTACACAATCCTAAAAAAAAAAGGAGGTGCTGATACTACTGAGTATGTGTTAAATGAGTTCTGCTGACCCACTGAGGCAGGTGGCTTGTAGGTAAACAAAAAATGACTTGAGTATGTTAGTTTCTACCTGGAACATGACTGGGGAGACTTCACTGCCGTTGCTGATGGAACCATCTTTTTTCCCCAGCATCGTTCAACACAAACGTTTATTCTTCTAATCAAGAAATGATACACAAAGAACTTGGAAGACATATTTGTTTTAGAAGCCTACCTATTCTTCACACCTTTATTTGCCTCCATTTCAATGTGCCCTGTACCTTTACTTTCTCAAAATATAGTAGTATTTAAAATTATGTGTCACCTACCAATCTCGACTGTACCAACAGAAAAACTAAGTAACTGCAGTTTAGCCATCACAGAAGAACAGAAAAATTACGTGTGTATACAGCAGAAGTTGTTAAATTGAGAATTCATCCAAGCTAGTAGCAGTAACTACAATGAAATTTTTTCATCATTTTACTTAGGTTTAAAGTACTTATAAAAATAAAAAATTTGTATTACAGTAACTATATTGCAGTTTTTGAAAGCATTACTTACATATTCAAATCAGTGCTACTACTTCTCAATGCATTTATTAACAAAATCATACAACCATCATAGGCCACGAAAACACCTAGAACAATTGTGTTTATTATTAATTTACTAAATCCTTCAGTCATGCCCAATCTTCAAGAAATTGATGTAAAATCTTTGTAGCAAGCCCAGTTAAAGGCAAGTTCATGTAAAACACAAATAAAAGTATTTCACATGCTTAAGTTATGTAAAAGGAGGGGGGCAGGAGAAGGGGGAAATACAAGAGTGTTATTAAGTTCACTGCATGTATCAGTATTACCTCATACAGCAGACAGCCTAGAGACCAGATGTCAGACTTGAAGTTGTAACCATTTTCATGTATTCTCTCTGGAGACATATAATATGGTGTACCAACTGCAAAAAAACCACAAGTATTTTTGAATGAAAATTTCTGTTGTTATGCACTAGTTAAATTACAATTTTCCTGGTAGAAGAATATTTTTCATCTTTCTCATTTTGCTACACTTAGAACTTCAACTCATACTTCGGACACTTCAGTTTGAGAAAAATACATGAATTAGTATCTATTTTATCCAATGCAGCTTTATTTTCACTGCTCACACCTCATTACCAGAGCTATGCAGTTGTAGGACACTTCCAAATTTTGCTTTTAAAGAATCACATAAGTAATTTGTTTCTCCTGAAGAGAACCAAGAGAAGGTACTACACACACATATCCCTGCTACTTTTCCAAACTCTTATCACTGTGGCTAGAAAGAACAGCTAGAAATTCTCTACCATGGGCTGAATTTTCTGTTTCATGAGTCCTGTTCTCCCTTTGAGAATATATAAATCTGAAAAAGTTGGTTTTGAAACTAAAAAACACAGCTACTTTGAAGAGCT
Source organism: Irena cyanogastra (assembly GCA_013397155.1). Taxonomy (NCBI): domain Eukaryota; kingdom Metazoa; phylum Chordata; class Aves; order Passeriformes; family Irenidae; genus Irena; species Irena cyanogastra. Next base: position 2,212,319 of record VWZV01013172.1, on the reverse strand, counting down.
GAAATTAAAACTGAGCCTGGGATTCAGGCCCTTTGGAGATGGAGGCAGGAAAACCAGTGAGTCCAGCAGAAGCTGAGGTTCCTAAGAGCCACTCAGCCATCAGCTGTAGGACTAAATTCCATCAGGGCTTTTCAGCTCCCAAACCCCTGCCTGTCCCAGCTTAATCCTGCCTCAGAGCTGTGGGGTCTGGAAATGTCTGCTCTTGAAAAGCAGCAGTTATTAGGACTGTCCCAGAGTAAATTTATGTTGGATACTCTGGAACATCTCTCCCCTTGATTTTAATTAAACTCTACCTATCTCTGTCACAAGTTACTCGGAAGAGAGAAATACTGAGCGATGTTTTAGCTCTATAAAAAAATGTCATTACAAAATAGCAGCTGAGTGATGGTTTCATGTATGACAGAGCAATAAGAAAAAGAAGTTATGGAAAATAATGGTAGTGACAATTTTAGTGCATTGTTTCTCAACTTTCTTCCTATATCCTCCAAAATGACTGCCTAACAGCAAAAAAAAGTCACAGATCTATACAGATTTTTATTTCAATTTTGTTTGAATATTTTCTTAAGCACTGAATCCCAATTATGAAAACCAGCTGATTTCTGTCAATTCAAGCTGATTTTATTTTGAAACCAAACATCTTGCAACACTATTAGTAATTAAAATCAGCAATTTTTCATTTTTGTACTTTGTGGTATGAACCTCACATATTGTAACACAAGGATCTGGTTTCACTTCTGCTCTTCTGAATAGATGAGGCTAATTCAGAATTGATCTCTGTACGAATATTGGAAACAGAGATACAGTGAATATATAAGTACTTCCACATCTGAATAATCAGGTTGAAGAGCTTTAAGTAATCAGACAGGTAATTCTGCTTTAATAATTTCCAAAAGTAAAGGGTTTTGTTTTGACAACGTGCCCTAACTTTAAGAAATACTGCATGTCAAACTATGTCATACATTCTCAGGGAGTAAGGAGGAGGGAGAATTACTTTCCGACTCGAAGGGCCAGCTCAGACAGGGAAACCCAGAACCACCTATCCCAGATCAGGCCATTGCTGCTGTTAACCCATAATTTCACCTGATCTGCTCCTTGGCCAACAACACTGAAAACCCATAGAAAGTGTTTCTGTAACAGACAGGCAAAGACAGAGGCCCCCATGTGGTATTCTCCAATGGATCTAAACATTCTGGAGGAGATTTCCAGCTCTGGGAAAGAGAGAGTGCCACAGCCCCTGTCCCTCAGCACTGGGCTGAGCGCTCAGTGCAGCCCTGAACTGAGGCTGCCAATGGGAACAGCTTCAAAGGAGAAAGGCTGGGGAAATGCAACTCAAGAGAGTACTGTGGGGGACATTTACTCTCACGGGATGTTTGCATTCACCTACAACAGAGAAAAGTCTTCCCTGTGAAACAATAGGCAAGCAGATGGGCAGACCACAATGCCAAAATAACTACCAAAATATCCAAAAGCAACTCTGTTTTCTAATGTATCAACATCAGTATTTTAATGGGCAATTAATGACAAATTTCTCTTCATATTACAACTGCAACTAAACATTTGCAATAACACAGGTTTCATATTTTTATCTTACTGTTTTATTTCCTTCTTGAATTCTTTTAACACCCCAAGGACTTGTGAGCTTGGAGGCCTCTGAAAAGTTTCAGCTGGATTTTGTACCCATTAATTAAAGCACTGGTTTAGTATATTCTGATGCTTTGTTGGCAGAATTCATCTAACAACAGAAGTAAGTTTACTATTAAAGTGGTTGTTCCCTGGCTACAGCAGCAGCGCCTCTGCCGCTCTGAGGTATCACACAAGTGGCTGGCAGTGAGTAATGTGCCAGAAAGAGGCTTCACAGAATCCACAGGGGGCAGCTGAAAACACTGAGGTTTGAAGGTTCACAGTCTACCAAAAGCAAAGGTAATTTTAACCAGTAGCTCTGGGAAGCCTGCTGATACATTAGGGGTCTGATATGACTGTGAAAGATTGATGATAGTGAAAAGCAAGAACAAATGTTACCATTTTACAGCGTTTAGCCTAGTGTAACACTTTCACTGCAATACAACCTGCAGCCCCTGATGACCAGCTAGTGAAAGGAATTGAAATTAGTTCCCTTACTCATGGAATCACACAAACAACCTGAAGATTCAGACATCATTACTACTTGTAAACTGTTTTTAACGGAACATGACACTAAAGATTCATTACTCTGACATTCAGGAATTACTGAAAGCATTGCAATGATCCTTTTAACACAGTAAGCACTCTCAGGACATAGCTGTGCTGCTGGGAAGCAACTACCAGTGTGATTATATATTTCCTTCCTGGATCTTTTTTTACTGTTAATTGAAAAACAGCATCCCAGAAGTATAGAGATATGCAACTTCCTCCCTTCCTTTAATCATGTGAAGACAAATAAGTGGGATAATACAAGAAAATGAGCCAAATCATTGAGATGCCTACATTTTTAAGAACAAAATCAGTAACTTCAGCATTCTGCTTGCTGCATTTGCAGACCTGTGATAACCTGTAAGTCTGAACAGTAAACTCCTTGAAAAAGGTCTGTGTCAAATACAGTGTCTCAGAATCTGCTGCTGCTCTGCAGCTCCCTCCCTTTAACAATGCTGAACATCCAGAAAGTGTTGATTCTTTATGCAAACTTCCTGTTACTGGCAGAGGGAATGGACATAACGGAAATGGTGGCTAATACAGAGCAGGGAGCTGATTTGAAGGATCCGAGGCAAAGAATCTATTACAGAAAAGGGAGTTATGATATCAACAGTCCATCTTACCACCTGGATAAACATATAATTACAATGCACCTCAGTAAAGTTAAACAAGCGCATCAAGGAGCAGAATGATAGTTGCTTTAACATAGTTACTAGTTCTAAAATAGTTACAAGCTCTAAAAGCTATCAAGCATTTTTAGGCTGGGAGAAAAATCTGCCTGGTAAATGTTAAATCTACTTATACAAAACAATGTAGTGGTCCATTCAGGACAGGTTTAACAAACTATAGTTTTAAAAATGGCCACATAATCATTACTGACATTTCATGCATTGGCATGAAATACATACATGAGTATCAGAATTCAGGAAGGAGGCCACACTTCAGTAACCAAAAGACATAGTTTATGAATGACTCAGTGTCCATAAGATCACAGCCATTTTGTAATATAGAGTTCAATACAACATGCTTAACAGGATGAATGTGGACAGACAGACCACATCACAAACAAGCAGCTTGGAGGTCCTTTCCAACCCTACTGATTCTATAATGTTCAGGGGTGTGTACTTATTTAATATAGCTGTAAGGAGATGGCTAAGTCAAGGGCTTTTCTTCAAGGACAGGACCCAAAATACTGCACTTATCAAATGTAACTCTGCAACCTAGCCCACAATGTGCAAACAGCCCTTCTACATAAGTCAGTCTATAAATATCTTGAGTTATTTTATAACAACACAATAATCTCCTCAGCTTTCAAACTACTGTAAGAGATCTCATGTTTCTGTACATAAAATACAAGAGCTATTTTAATACAGCTTCCTTGATGACTGCAATGACTCAGCTGCAGACTGCCCTGCCAGCATTACTATGCACTGAGGGTGCAGTACACCCCCTGAGTACGGCTGGGTATCTAAGTGGAGTTTATTCTATCCACAGTTGGTGCTGGAAACCACCACCTCAGCATACCCTCCTGCATTAGAGACCCATATGTGAGAGGAGAGGAGATGATCTGCACACATTTTCACAAGGTATTTTATTCTCCACAACCTTTGTGAGCTTATAGTCAAACACTACATAGTGTGTGCTGGGGACAGCAGTATCACAGAAATGACAGAAGTTGTCAAAACACAAAAGACCAGTATTCCATGCAGAAGATTCTCTGCATTTGAGCATCTAAGAAGATTGCAGATCTGCTTCTTTGCCCTGCAAGAAAGGATCCCTATGCTGGTGGCAGTGCCTGCCTGGACAGCACACTGTGCACAGCACAGCCACAGCAGAGAGATCAAGTGATCCTTTTTGTAACTGAAATACGAAAAGACTTATCTTTACATCCACAGAATGGCTAACAAAGCAAAAACCACATGTATTCGTGAGCTGGCCTTAGAATTGCCATTTCACCAAAGAGCATAAGGCCTGGCATTCAGCCATTAAAACAACAGCAGTAAGAAAACCTTAACAGTTGTAGGGAAAGGAGTAAGATGTCTTTGTTCGATCATATTACCCTAATATAAAGTCTTCTGAAAACAAGAAATTTTGTCAAGTTTGTATCAAATCAACAATACCAAATTCCTCCATTCCTCCATTTCCTCTGCCCTTTTGTAAGAAAGGTTTCTATTTCCAAAAATATATAGGCATGACAATAGTAAATTCTTGATAAAGCTGTAGAGAAAGAGTTAAGAACACGAAAAAACCCTGTCCAGTGCAGTTTTTTCATTTGTTTCAAATGGACCATCAGTAAAGATTCTAATTAAATCAGTATTATTCATAATTAGCAGTTAGAAGCTGTAGCTAATTAAAATTTTAGTACATTTCTTTATCTCTGAAAGCCTGAATCTAGTTTGCTACTGAAATTTTTATAAAGCCTGTAAACAAGTATAAATTGCTACACATATGTTTGTAATTTACTAGGTTACGTGCACCAAAGGTTTATGGAATCATAAAAAGATACAACTTTGAAAGAAATTTCAAGAAAACCAGCATAAGAAACTGCAGAAGAAATCAATTTAAGAAGTGGTCTCTGTTAGTGACAACAAATCAGAAAGCCACTGGCTCCTCTGTAGCCTAAGTTAACAGCTGCCACAAACCTTTTTTCTAGGCTGAATTTTGACATTAGGTCATAATTAAGAGACAAATGGGAAAAGAGGAGATTGGGAAGAAAGAAAATAAAAAATAACAACTCCTCTACCAAGACAGCCACCAACAGAAGAAACAAAGCTGCCATCCCCTCCCCTCCTTCCCCCACTCTCTCAATGGCTCTTGGATCTGCAAAAGATGAGCTTTAAAGAGCTCAGGGGTTTTACACTGGTTTTAACTCCAGCACAATTTCCAGCTTTTTTTAATTTCCAGTTCAGCCCCCACAACCATCCCCCTCCCAGAAACCAAAATAATCCAGGGTTGAGGCAGTCTGCTCCTCTTTATCTTCCTGACTTGTGCCTCAGAATGCAAGCCTACTCTCCCACCCTCACTGCTGACCTCTGCCTTACTCATGAGCTCCTACTCTCAGATTAGGATTTCCAGCTCCCTCTTCACACCCTCCCTTCCATGGGCAGGCAGGAGCAGAGCCTGCAAGAACCCAACCCAGCCTCGCCACAGTGCTGCCAGAGATGGCCACTGGCTTACAAGGGCAGCAGGAAGAGCAGCACTTCGGGGGACACACTGTGCCCTGTGACAGCAGCAGATCTTCAGTGTCACATCTGAGTGACCTTCAGCGTGGAACCCGAGCACATTTCCAGCCTGGGCTCTCCACTGCTCCTCAGTCTCCTGCTAATGCCAGTCTGCACTCTGTGTCTGGGGTTCCTGTTAACACCTCAGCAGTTACTCATGGCTCTGACTCTACCAGTCTGCACCAAACACGGTAAAAACTGGAAGGCACAGAAGAGTAACCAAAGGCTTTCTGGAGGACAGGGAAGTAAGGAGTGTCAAAAATTTGCTGTCTAAAATATTATATTTCTGGCCATTAATACATGTATCACTCACACCTCAAATGTGGTACAAACATGCCATCAATGAACAGGCTTGAATTCAGCAACCACCAAACACAGACACTTTGGTGAGGGAAAAGAATGTTTTCTTGTCTAAAAACACCCAACTTAACAGTATTATGAACACTATTTCCTACATTGCTCTTTAAAGCAGATGTTACTCTATTTACAAGGTTTTTCTCTTCTACAGAGATCCTCTTAGATTCTGTCATTTATCCATTGCCTACTTTTAAACTTAAAATATATGCCAAATATTTAATTTTTCTTCTTTTAAGGTTTCTTAATCATCCTAGTATTCACATGCTACTCAAAAGATGCAAATTACATTAAAATTTTGTTTGAATAGAGATAATACACTGCTAGTAAAGAATAAACTGAGCATTTCAAAAACCTTTAAAAAGTAAGAATAGAAAAAAAGCTATCTGGGAATTGGTTTTGTTAATTCTGGTCTCCGCTCAACTACCTAAGCTTACATTGAGAAATGTCACCTTAAAAAATGGAAGCTCCTCTGAGAGCCCTTAGAAACCATGTAACTAAGAGGTCATTAATGCTACTCATGCAGGCACACAGAATTACAAGATTCCTCCCAACACTGAATAAAGTTCAAGTCAATTTTTAGGAAATGCATCCACATTATCACCTTATTTTTTCCTAGCATTTCTAGGTAACACTATTGTCTTAAATACTTGTTCAGAGGTAGAAATGTACACTAAATTACACAAACAAAGGAGGGAAAATACCCTAAGTATGCTGAAAGTAATGCCTCATTGTTACAGTGTTTCTGTATTTGTCCATGGTGCTGACCATTTTTTTATTAAGAATACCTTTAGGACCCTGTTTTTATTATTACTTAAGAACAGCTTCAGCTGGTCCTTACCCCTTTTTTCCTCCTCCTCAGTGGGCACAGTATTTCCACCATGTAAAATATTCTACCTGTCCAATGTTGGTCAGAGAAAGCTTACCTAAAGAATGTGCAGCTGTGGTTTTGGAGCTGAAAAATCGACCAAGTCCAAGATCTCCCAGCTTTACTACTCCTGTAGCTGTAATGAACACATTCGCTGGTTTTATATCTGAAAGAAAAATAAATTGAAAAATTTAAAAGTCACAGTGATGTTGCAAGAAAAGCTAGTCTTCTATTAATAATAGACCCAAAGAGGATTTATTTACAGGTAATATTGGTAAAATTTGACAGTGCTACTCAGAAAGAATGGGTCCCGAATGTACAATCTCAAATCTGCTATTTTAATAGTGCAACCTTCACTCAAAGCAAAGAAAACCAAGAGCCATGGTAAGCATTTTTTTAAAAAAAACAAGCAAACAAAAAAACCCACATCCCCGAAGTCTAAAAGTATATACAGGGAAGTTCATGATTACTTTATATAAGCTACATAGAAGGACTTACATTAGAACCAAAGAATCTCTTTTGTTATAATCTTAAGCAACAGCCTAAATATGTTTTCAAGAAGTGTACAGCATTTTTCATCACTTTTGCTGATCAAATTACCCACAGTGGCATAACATCTTATTTGAAATAGGTAACTGATTCTCTGTAAGACTAAGCATTGAAAAAAAGAATCAAGTTTACTCAGGAAAATGGTTATTTGAACTCGTCAACGGAATTGGGCTAATCAAGTAGAAACAAAGAAAAATAATGATGTATACCCCAGACAGTTATTTTTCACAAGTAATATCCAGTTTAAGTTTTAATCCAATCCCTTAGAGACAACAGCAGAGACTCTTAGTCTATGATTTCTAACAAGATACCTACCTTGTTAGTCTTCTAAATAAACTGACCTGTTATTTGTTTGGCAAGGGAGTTTAGCTCTTACTCTGCTGAAGAGCAATCCACCCTAGCCTTAAACTTACAGGAATCAGTTCACTTTGAGAAGAGAGGATTACAGTTTGCATAAGATATAGGCACAGTAAAAGGAATGGTTAATAACCCTTACAACACCAGCATTTTCAGGTTTCTGGTAAAAAAAGTCACAAAACCTTACAAGCTTTAGAGGAAGACAGAAGCAATTATGTTCTCCAGCTATCTGACCCAGTTTTCGCGAGTTTGGATAACCCTTTGTGCAACAATCCAACACAGACACAGCTCAATTTAAAACCAGCTTTAACTGTCATTGCTTTTGCCATGTAACCATGGAATCATTAGATTTGCCATAGGTTTGCCAGAAGCTTTGAATTTAGTATTTCAGTTTAAGGAACTTAAATCCTTTTGTTTTGAGCTAAAATATACAGAAATTAACTAATTTAATTATAAAAATATGAAAGGAAGATACCTATGGAAAGAATCTGCATTTTATGTCCTTCTCTTTGTATCATTCACACTTGCAGGCATCTGTACAAATGCACAAAGGAAAAAAAAAGGAGAATCGCAAGGGAAAGGCATTTGCAGGGGCATCTAAGCTCATCTGCTAAGGGTGAAAAATTTCCAGGTGCAAATGACAGAGCTCAGCAGACAATTGAGGGACAGTTTCTATCGGGCAGTGAGCTGCATTCTAGCACAGGGAGCCACCAACCCAAGCAGGCAATGTCACCTGAAACCAAAAAGTGACAGCCCACACACAACTCTCAATCCCATAACCAGAGGGATTTCAGAAAGGGAAAAAAAATAGCGGATCTAAGAAGAAGCTATACTATGATCTCTTTTCTTTGACTCAAGATTTATGAGGTGAAATGAAGACCACATCCAGAGGAGACAGCAGCAACAAGGTTTTAAAATGGGCCAAGGAAATTTAGTACCTGACAGGGATAGCTGGCAACTACAAGGGCTGTTGGAACACAGAGATTGGAAACAGTGGAAAGGAGCAGAGAACTGGAGGAAATGCTCACACCTGCACATAATCCAATAGAGAAGGGACCAGAAGAAGGGCCTGTACATCACGAGCAAGCAGGGCAAGACAGGTTGACTCTAAGACAACCAGGTGCAAGAACTGCAAAGAATGGACTGACAGATCTGTGCAAGGCAAGCAGCAACACTTGGGCAAGACAACAGGCAAATATAGAAGAATAATACAGGACAGAAGGTAAGAGTCAGAAAAAAGAAGTAGCTATGGCAGAGTATCCATCATTCACAGAACTATCGCTTATTTTGAAAAACTTGCTATCAAACAAATGCCTACCACAACAAATGTACAATCACCAACTTCTCTCAGTTTTCTATAACTTATAAAATCTTACAGAAATATACAATGTTTCAGCTGTCAAAATTCATTTCAGCCAGCTTAATTCTCACATAGTCAAAGGTATAGTAAGGACAAATCATCTTTGATCCTGTATTACCTCTATGCATAACACGACGAGAATGCATATGTTCCAAGGCACTGCAAAGCTGAACAAAGTACTTCCAAACAGTTCTTTCAGGAATCAACCTCTTCTGTTTCTTAAAATGCTTAAAAAAAACATGGTTAGTGAATATTAAAAATAAAACTTGCATAAAATTACTGAAAAAAAGAAAAGACACAAAATCCTTAATTAACGAATGAAAAAGTACAAGAGGCTCACAACCTAATGAGAGAGGTTTAACAAAATTTCTTGACACAGAAAACTTTCTCCTTAAATATTAATACAGGTATCATCACTGCATGTGTATAAGTCAGTCTACACACAGAGCCACAAATAAGATTAACGAAATAAAACTCCTACCCAAAAAAAGGATTTATACAGTACTTAGCAGTCCTCCGTGTTAGATTAACGTGGTCAGAGTAATCTAGTATAAAGTAGCCACAGAACAAATAAACATTAGATAAAGTTATGTGCCACAGAATGTCCCCAATTAAATACACTTCCTTACATCAAAACTGATTTCCATACCCTCAGTTTCTAAAATGAAGGAAAAAAAAAAAAGAATAGCAGTATCCCAGTCACAAAGATCATGTAAGAAGAATTGGTCACATTAATTTTAAAAACTTCTGCAATTCATGAAAGGGAACTAAAGGATCTGTGATTTCTGAAAATTTCACAGTGACATAACTCCTGTTCAAATGTTTTCTATCCTGTCAAAAAACCCATTCCTGATCACTGGTAACAGTTCACTGGCCTGTTAAAGCTTACATGAAACAATTACACTCTGCTATACACCTCATCTTCAAATGTTGTATTCATGAACTGAGTAACAGTCCTCCAAAGATACCTACTGAAAACCTGGAATTCAGCCAACGTTAAAATGTAAAAGTTTAATTATTATAAATTCTGCAGCTAAAGGAAAAAAGACTGAAAAATAGTTGCTTGTTTAGCCTATGTTTCCAAAGAGATCATATTGTGTCAGGTTTTGAAGTTACACACAAGGAGAAAAGACATAAACAACATTAAGACTAGCAAAATTTTAGACGGAAAGCAAAGTACTTGATGTATTTTAATTGTGTGTACAGACAGACTTCACACTCATGCACACCTTAACGAAGTTCACATAACAAACATTTATTAATTTGCAAAAAAAATAATTTTCATACTATGTTAAAACATGTCACTGAGAAGTTGACAGCTGCGTCTGCACATTACAGACACACAGGAGTATGACAGAGATGCTTTTAAACTACCTATAGCAAAATGCATCAGTTGTACAAAGGATCTTAACCTTCCACCAAATGTTTTTACTTATAGGGATTATTTCAAAATGCATTTTCATTTAAATGAGGCAAAGCATATAAATTACATCTTTAAATATAATTTTCTTTCATTCTTGGACTGAATCCAAACAAACCCTGTGTATCTGCTCTCCCCATAGCTGGATTTGCATATCAGAGGATTGTTTGATGTCAACAGGAAGATGGAGACCAGGTTTCTTTTCATTTAAAAACAAATACACAATACATCTAAGTATGTGTACATGAAAGCACAGTTCCTTGATTTAAAATGCATTCTGAAATTATCATAATTGTAACTAGGTGCTTTATTTAAACATTCTGAATTATTATTTTTTAACTCAAATGCAAGTACAAGTGGTGATGAAATGCCATTCACAAAATGTCTGAAATGGGAAGATTTTCAATTACATATTCCCATTCCAATTTACTTAAAGTACAGCAGTGTACTTTCAAAGTATTTATGTACAAGTTTTCTTTTAACACTTTATTCACTTGCCATCCCTAGCACTGTAGCTGATGTACACTACAAAATTGGCTTCAGTTCTTACAGTGCAAGGATGTAACTTAAAGTGGTCTCATTCTGCTGAAGGCATTAATAATTTTGCAGGACGATAATAACCTCCTCCTGAAAGCATCAATGATATTACTTAACCCCAGAAAATTTATCCATCTAAAGAGCATGGAAAAGAGAGCTGCTAGATTTGCTAATGATGTTTAAAACTAAACAAAGAAACAGGCAGCATTTTTATTTGTGTGGACTTAAAAATATAATTATCTTTAAAATAAGCTCAATTAACATTATGTTGTTCAATAATTAATTACTCTATCATCTTCCTTCAAAATACATGTTCTCTATTTTTTCTTAGGCTGTTGTCCACCAACAGGCAAAATAGTGATGAAAAGCCACCACCAAAAAGATGTATTTCGCAAAACTAGCTATTGAAAGAAGTTGTACACTTGTAGGAAACAGTCCAGCAGGCACAGCTAGTTCTGAGAAAAGTCAAAAGGAAAATTCCATTTCTGTTTAGAACCTTACCTTCTAACAAGAAGCGTAAGTTGATGGAAAATACGGGCAAACCTGTTTTTATGCCAAACAGCATAATTAAATTCATATAGCACACATGAACTGTATTCAAAGCAGGATCCTTTCCTTTCTCCTTCATTTTAAAATACTCCACAATGCAAAATGCAGTTCTAACAATTGTGGTGTTTGCTCCCTCCCTACAGGGAAGCCTACAGGGAAAATGCAGAAGATATGATGCTGCAATAATAATTTTTAACCTCTGTTGTAGCACAGCAAAGCAGCACCACAGCCAATGCCGAAACTAATCCACTGCTTAGTGCCTGAAGCATTCTAAGGTCCACACCACCGAGTTAACCTCATGCAGTTCTCTCCCATTGTACACAGGTTGGCATTACCTGCCCAGATTTGCCCTCAGAGGAATACAGCCTAACATACAGCTCTCTCTGAAGTGCTCTCATCTTCAAGACTTCATTATTCTCCTTCTTCCACCTGTCTTAGGCTCAAAGGACAGTCCTGATGTCCCTCAGACCACTGACCTTCTAGGGTGCGACATTAAAAAAACATGATCCTGTTTGAGGTGAAAGATTAATCTCAAACTAGTTGAAACTGGGCAAAAAGGGAGCTGCTTGTATATGTGCATTAAAAATCTGGCCAGTGCTGCAAGCCAGTGCTTTATCAGGTAAACAGAACACCAGGCACGCTTTGGCAGCAGGCTGGCTGCCAGCAAGAATTATTTGTTTCAAAAGCCATATCCCATGAAATTTCCATCTCCATCTGAGAATAGAATCACAAAAAACTACTTTGAAGAGTCACCACAATGTCAGTATATTGTGGATAAAACTGCAATTCAGACATTTAATACAACTGGACGTTTTGGTGGTCATAAATCTGCTAACCAAATAGCTTAAAGAGCTTTAAGGCAGGCAGGCTGTATCACCAGCTCCTATTTTCATCCCTTTTACAGAATGATTGAGCAGTTTCATTGTCGGAAAACAGAACTCTCCTGGTTCTCTGATGGATTGCTAAAAGAAAAATTAAAAATTCTCCAAATGTTTCCACCCTAATGAAATTAAACATAGCTGCCCTGCACCTAAACAGCAAATGCCATTCAGTTTCCCAACAAACAAAACATAAAGGATAGATGGAGAAGAAAGTCTGAAGTCAACATAAAGGCACAAAATTATATTATATTGAGTTTCTAAATATGATGCTTTAAAGGTCAAACTCCAAAAGTAAAAGTGACACCAGTTAGCACTTGGTCCTACCTAGGCTTAAAAGGCACAATTCAGACAATACTTACAGGAAAGACACAGGACTATGCTTGGATTTTATAAGAAAACTAAGGATTTCCTGCAGATGAACAGAGAGTGAAGACAAGATGATTTCCACACAATCAGAAACTCAGATATGACTGCCTACATCTCAGTAACTACGCTTGGAAAAAATTTAGCATTCAGTTCTGATGTCGGTGCATCAGAGGATTTCAAGGTGTGATTTAGTCTGGTTTAGGTCTCGCTGAACAGAGGAAAAAAATAGGAATAAACAAGAAAAGATACAACATAATGAGTGTTTAAGAAGCTAACTGGACTAAACAAAGCAAGCTGTTTATGAACTTCTCTTGCAGAGAGTTGATAAATTGATCATCTAAACGATTTTGCAGAATCATTATTTAAAAAAAGAAAAGAACTGTCAAACAAGCCCACAAGAACATAAATCTGAATTTTTCCCTGCACATGCTATAGTCTAGAGCTGTTTCTTGAAAGACAGTATTTAGAAGAAAAGTAAAATGAGAATGACGGTTTCATTACTTTAAACAGATTCCTTCCTTTCTTTCATGATTCAATAAGAATCTTGATCACATCTTGCTGTTCTCATGACTTCATTTACAGCTTACAAAAATATAAAGCATTGAAGGTTTTTATATTTTACTATATATACTTATAACACAATCATTCAACGAACAGGTACTAGTGGGAAGAAATCTGAACTGCATCAGGAGGAAAAAATGATTACACAGAACTTCTGAGTAGCACAATAAAACTCTTGACCGCCTGTGACTGTGTTTCTTTGGGAGCAGGAAGAACAAAGAGCAAAGAGGAGGTCAGGCAGCCACAATAGGAAATTATGGAAGCACGAGCAAGAATTCTCACTCTGTGAATACAACAGAAACAAGCCACAACAAGCATGGGCATGCATGGTCAGCAACACAGACCAGTGCAGATGGGCTGCAACATCCCAATATTTTGGAGACTGATGAACATAGAAAGGAAGTCTGTACCTAAGTCTTGTTTTCTATTTTAAAAGCTACATAATTCTAGTAGCAACACAGCATCCTAGGAGTTTTGTCTGGTTCTGTTCTTTGATTAATTCAGCTGCCCATCTGTTTAGACCACGGCAAGTTTCTGCCATTTTTCTTTGCTTTCTATGCAGAACAAAAATAGAACTTCTCACCACATCCTGATTCATTCATTCAGTTTGATATACAGTCTCATCAAATTTGCCTACATTTCAAGAGTAGCAGCTGTCTCTTACTTGTAAAAAGAACAAATACCAAAAAAACCCACCCAAACTATTTTTCATCTATCAACTGAACACACCAAAACCAGCAAGTATTCAGCCAATAGTGACAAAAATAAAAATATTTACCTGGTTTGTTTTCCAACTTTTATTAACAGTTTCTTACATCTCCCCTTACTGAAAATGCTATAAATTTATTTTTTTACCCTTTCAGAATTCACAAAAAAAAGAGTTTTAAAAAATTACATCTTCCTCTATTAGTCATTTTAGCATACAACTAACTTTATTTCATCAAGAACAACAAAAGACTAAGATACAGTACAAAAATTAAAACACAAAATAATGGTACCAATAGAAGTACCTACTAGCATCAGAAGGACAAGTCAGCAGAATTAAACTGTGGTCTTTCCTTTAACAAAAAACAAAACAAGAAAAAAAAAACAAACAGAAGAATGCTGCAAGGACACCACAGAATTGAGACAGAAGCATCTTCTCAAACAGAACTTTATTTCAGACAAAATAAAAAAAAGGACATCCACTTACAAGAAATTACAAGCCTTGTAAAAATGCAAGGAAAATTTACTATGTTTTCCATTTTCATATATATTCTTTCATGCTAATAATCAGACTTAGTAAGACTCCTGGTTAAACTCACATTCCTTAGAAAGCTCTGCACAAACTCACTCCACATAAACGTATTTTTAGCCAACTTTCTTTGCAAGGATTCATTTCAATTTTCCTTATTGAGCAGCCAACCTACAGTCCCTCTGTTCCACCTAACATTTTTGCTGATGCAAAAGAGCAAGGACAGAGTGTTCAGAAATAGAGATCACCTACTGAAATCCGATATACTTGCAGAATCGCTAATATAAAATTTCCAATACTGCATCATTTTCCTTGTCTCTGCTGTTACTGCTGAGTGGGGCTTCTTAAAACACACAGCCACATGTCTAAATTCAACAGTATTTGTTTACATGCATCTCTCTCCAAAAAAATCCCCTTGGGAAAACTGGTATAGCATGAAGAGGTAAAACTCATGCTTGAATCATTAACTGTGCTTCCTAATAAAAAGCAATAGCATGACACAGTAAATACAGAGGCTATCATCTTAACTTTTTTTTCTTTTCTCTACAAACAAGGCAAACAGATTTGAAATCTCTATTCTGAGCAAGTTACCCACATAGTGCAAACACTGATAGTGCAAATTTTTCAAATGCAACTCCGTGAAAAATTCAAATTAGTCCCCAGGTATTGTTTGCACATCGTTTCAAACAATGAAAGTATCCAGAAATATTATTCAATAAAATCTTCCAACTCTCCCTGCTCTTTAAAGGCTCACAGACAATTTTAGAACCAGTGGGTAAAGGTGGAGATGAAATCTCCAAAGCCTATTGGAACGGCCTGTGTAAATTAAATGAAGTTTAATGAAAAGTTAACTTTTCATAGCTGACTGACATCATGACTTTCCCTGTGTGTACAGCCAGTACTTCCACAACAGCGTCAGGTGTGATGTCTGTGAAGGCAACTGACCACAAGACAAAACACTGTTGATTGTCTAATTATTTTAGCAGAGAATCTGCCCGCTTATTCTTATTATTCCAGCAGCAGACACACACAATGGCTGACTCACAGCAAAACTAACAAGGCTGCCTGGCAATTACCCAGCCCAATTATCCCACAGATTATGAATTGGGGGGCCAGCCAGCTCTCATTTTGCCAGCACATGTATGTAACGCACACAAGGTGAACTGGTGCTGCTGCTCTCACAGTGGCTACTTGTGGCTGACAGCAAAAGTGACAGTGGAGCACCTGTCAGACACCCCAGTAACATACATGGGTGGAGGAAAAGCTTACCAGAAACAGCTCTACCACCCTGCCAGGGCTCTGTGCCTTCACTTTTTAAGACTTGACAGCTTCATCCACAGAGCAGCCGCTTTCCCTCGGCACTTTTTTACCTGCTCCGCAGCTAACATAGATACACAAAGTTGAATAGGATGAACTATTTCTTAATTACAGGAGGTAAAAAAAAATTAAAAAGAAAAAAGTTTTTTAGCAGCTTTAAAAAAGGTTAGTGGCAAAAATTAGCCTGACTGGTTCAAAGCCCCAGGTTCCTCCCTTAAGAAAAGGCACATAAAAATAGTTTAGCTTTGATCTGTAATTAGCATACTCTGTGTTACACTATCCTATTATATTAAAGGTTTCTTCAAGCTACACTCCCATCTTTTGAAGCGTTTTTCAAAAATGAGTAAGGAAAAAAGCTAAGGTAAAGGTGATATAGAAAGCAAAAAATAAACCACTGAGGAAAAAAATATTTTGAAGCTTTTAACATATATCAATGATGTAGCTTCAGCAAAGTGCCAAACTGTTCTATATTATAAAATATAACCATATGCTCAATAAAAATACTTTGTGTGAGGAGGTTTGGCGTGGGGGTGGTGGTACTGGAGTTTTTGTTCTTTAAATTAAATCTAGCAGTCATGGGAAGAAAAAAAAGCATGAGAGACACAGATACTGCTGAAAGCCAAAAGAACCAGATTCCATGTTTTAAAACCTGCAATTCAGTATCATGAAAAGAAACAAATTACATAAACATGCACAAAAGACTACTTCAAAAATACTTTTCCCAAAACCATTACGTCAATTGTTTGCACATAAATATATGTATAAGAAAAATCTCAGAATCAGAGCCACCATAATTTCTCCCCCTTGAGAGTGTGTGCACCCAATTTTCAGTTCTGTTTTCTTTATGTTAGAAGACCCTTTACCCTTTCATTCATGACACCCAGCTAATGAGCAGTTTGAAAATGTCTCTAGGCTTTGTTTATTGTGCACTATTCATAACCTATTATTAAATATAAGTTTCAGGGATGGATACAGTTTCCTAGTAAGCATTGTTGGAATATAAAATTAATAAAATATCTTCACAAATGGCCTTAGAAATTATGAGGTAGTAATATCCCCATTTTACAGATTAGAATGTGGGCCAAGAATAGAGATCAAAGTGTTAATTAATTCTGGCACCAATTTAAGCACCTCCTTCCCAACATACATAGCTTTATTAAACAGTTCATCTTCAAAGCACAGTTTCCACTCAGAATGAAGCTGTGAATGCTCAATACTTGTACAAATCAAGACCCAGAATTTTGCCTTGAATGTCAGAAACCCAGAATAAGCAATTAGAATTCTCCCCAAAAAGCAGTGGCTGAAGTGGTTTATTCAGTATCCCTTAGGAAAAGAGCAAGTAAGGATGGTCTTTGGAAAAACCTTGAATGGTATTAACTACAAAACCTTTGTCTTTCAAATTCCCTGCCTAGTAAATGACCATTGCAGCAAAGGAGGCAGCACAGCTGCAACCATTTCTACACAGAGTAGCTGCACCCTTAACAGTCACATCCCATTCTGTTCCCAGCCAGTCTGACTTAGCCCATCCAGGATCTCTCCCTGTCAGTTTGTCAGTGTCAAGGATCCTTGACCCCATCTGTCCCCTTCTCTGCGAACACATCAGCTCTTCTCCAAACTCCCTGTCCCCATGTCCAGTACGGGAAATCCCATTTCACAGTTTCCCAATACACTACTCTTATTCTCTTACACTCCTCAGTCTCTGCTCCCAGAGGCACAAATTCCCTGTCTGCCTTCTCTCAAACACTGCCAGCCAGTCAGTACAGGTGTGCTTATCTTCCTTCTTCCCAGTCAGATCCTCTCCTGGGCTTAAGGATCACTCAGACACTTGTCCCAAGCCTACTCCTCGGTCTGCCTTGTCTTCTGTCTTCTCCACATTCTTCTCAGATTACTCCCTTTCCCGGGTTGTTAGAAAGAATAAACACCCTCGAGACACAGGAAAGCTTCAGCCCATCCAAAGCTAGAAAAAGCTATTTGTGGCAATGTCGTTTCAGTCACCTGTCCCACTCCAGGTCGAAGCACTGACTGTCACTCAGGTCGTGTCGACACCGAGAGACGCAGCAGGTTCACACAGCTCTACACATACAGACGTTCTCCACTTTTGGAATTATTCTCCAGCAATTTCTGTTAAGCACATATGTTAGAAGAATTGAAATTTAGGTAAATTTTCACAGCCATTACTGTAAGAAAAACTCCCTGACTTGTACATCTGTTTCACGGCACAAGGGGGCTTAGAATATTTCAGATTCAACGGCTGCAAGATATAACGAAACATTGGCATGCAACATTTTAGTAGGAAACTGCTATATTTTGACAAACTGAAAACATTCTCACACAACTAAATATTTGGCAATCCTAGTAGCAAGCAGTTAGTCCTGCTGGACATGTGTGTGTATGGCAGAAAACAGCTTCTGCAACACTGCCATTCAAAATACACAGGAAACATAACTTTTCCCACCAGTTTTCCAGATAGGAACACCAACTATCTCCTACAACTTCTGAAGTTTCAGATCAATGTTTTGGATAATGAAAAGATAGACAACCAAACAATAATCCTCAGTTAATAACTGAGGGTTTCCCAAAATCCTGAGAAGGGCATGCAAAATTTAACACCTGGCCTGCTAAATTCTAACACTGCACATCTTTGCTACACCTATGCTTCCCTAACTTCACACTCCCAAAATTCTTGCAAATATCACAGCAAAACAAAATTACTGCTATTGCAACTAAACAGTCAAACTATAGCTACCACGTACTTATCAGAAAATCCTACTTTCTCCAAAAGCATCTCTACATTTCTAGCATATTCCCAGAACAGCAATCCACCAGAAAGCAGTTGGAAAAAACCAAGTGACACTTCTCCATTCCCAGCAACACAACACAACAGATTCACTGCAGAGAGAATGGGTAATTATGGGCTCTCAAGCACCCAGGGCAGCTACCCCTTACACAGGTAAGCTAGCCATCCTCAGAGTGCTGCAAAGAAGTCTCAAACTCCAGAGCTAATATACTTTGGCATGGGAAGCAGGGGCTGCATTCCAGACCATGTGGAGAGCAGAAACTGCCTGATACAGTTTCATAAAGTGAAGCCCAAAATATCCACCACTAGCGAAACATCGAAATTAGAATCTATGAGATTTCAAACAAGCCTGAACAGAGCTCCAGCTCCTGCAAGGAACTATTTAGATCTGCATCAGTTACTTGGAAAGAACTGACTATTCCTGCCTTTGGACTATCCTATAAAAAACAAGTTCAAGAACAAAGAATTCACTGGTCCTAGCTATAGAAACTGGAGATAGCAATAAGAATTTCATACTGATGTTTTAAAATATTTATTTTACCTATCTAATTATAGTATGTTTATCTTTATTTAAAGTTGAAAAGATACACACAAAGTGCTGTCTGAGGAGTGGCTGAAGTGCCTAGGTGACATTTTGTAGAATTCAAGTTATTTTCCATCTATCTTGAGAAGGCTGCACACATTTTCAACTTTTAAGATGAAAGCTTTTATGCTTGTTTCCAAATCACGATTAACTTCCTTAAGATCTGTATGACATATTCAGTTTAAAGTTAGCAATTTTCTTTGGTGCACTAGGATTATTTGCCAGAAGAACCTAACAACTAAAAGTAACTGCAGAAATTAAATAGACTTTGAAGTTTATTGCTGAGTTAAAAAAATGCCAAGATTTTAGTGTCTTGATAACATCCCTTCTTGCAAGCCTAGTATATATTTAACCTTAAATAATATGCTAATTATTCTGCACAGCAATTCAAGTTCTCTTGTTCCAAGATCTTCAGGACAGACTTTGCAGACTAGTTCTTTTTACTGAATCATTATAATGTATTTTCTTCATTCAATTAGTAGATTCTTCTTTATTTGTGGCAATTTCTTCATCCAATATATCAACTGCTGCTTTAAAACAAGAAAGCAAACAAAAAACCCACAGAAAATTTTCACTTTGTCACTGTTTGTGGCAGAGGAGAGCCATGACTAATGAGAAAAGGGATCAAGCCTCAAACTTGCCTTACAACATATTATTGTATTGCAAAAGGAGGTGGTACTATGAGGTAACACCAGTTCTCATGAACTACCCTGAACCTTGGCAGCCACGTACTATCACATGTTCTGCAGTGGAGACCACAGACAAACGAGAGACCATGAGCAACTGGGACTTAGCACAATAGCTAACAATGATTTACTTGTAATATCTTTGAGGCAATAGTATCCAGCAACCTAATTCACTGACAGAAAAATCAAGAGTTTTTCCTTCTTTCACCATGCCCACAGAGGGGTTACACAGTGCTGAGGTACTGCAGTGCAAAACTAACTGAGAGCCAAACAAATATTTCCCCCTCACTGATGTTTCCCTCTCAGTTTTACACTGATATGCCAATATGCCACATTCAAGAAATCTAAAAGGCCATTAAAAGCTGTACAGTAAGAAATCCTCAATTCTGAACACTCCTGCTTTTGAGAACAGAGGCTACATTGAAACATCTCCCTGTGACAGAGATAATTAAAAAAATAATTACAGTAAATTGAATTAAATCTGTGTATGTACATACATAAACACAAGATACCTCTGCTTTCATAATGTGATATGTAAATGCTGATGCACAGCTGCTTTTTTTTGGACATACAGCAGAGTGTATGAATTCTATTAGAATACATTTGAATGCACTAAGTGATTTTCCTCAGTTGTCTACTCAATGGGGACAAAGTATTATTCGCAGGTGACAAGAGGGACGATATAAAAGCTGGGGCAGTAGGGATGCCGTTCATTAAGGGAAGAACTAAAGAATTCATTAAGGTGCACTGTGAGGCAAGGCAGCCTTGTAAGTATTCTCTGATGTGCCAATAATGTCATAACAAATACCTAAGTAAACTAATTAAGTAGTTTTCCCTCACATTAACATAGGTTTTAGCGTCATTCAAGCTATGGTCATTTACAATTTTAGAAACAGCCTTGATCCCCTCTACAAATCACACAAGCCTGGCACCCAAACACTGTTCTGAGGGCGTCCCCACATTCTCTAACAACTCAGCACAACATTCTAGCAAGAACACTGGAAACCAAAGCAGTTCATCAGCTCATTTGTCTTGATAACACAATACAGTTATTTACCTTAGTAGTGTGACAGGTAGTCACTCTTCTTCTACACTACTACATATCATTTATTTTTCAGGCAATTTTTAAAATACATTTTTAAGACTGGTGAGCCCCACATTTAAACTCATATTGTCAAAGTAATCTACCAAATCATTTCCTCCACCAGCAGCATGAAGACAGTGCATTGTGACACCTCATACATATTTAATAATAGCCTGATAGGCTGTCATTAACATCAAACAGCAATCTAAGTTTGCTACATTAAACATGATCCTTGTGTTAAGAGGACAATCACAAAGTGCCTCCAAGATCGAGCCTGTAAGAAATACCCACCGACTTGAACAAGGTGTAATGAGGCCAGCTGCACTGAAAAAGCCACACGTTAGATTTAAAATTAAATAATAAAAAAAGCAAGGGAAAAAAGAAAAAGCTTCAGTGGGTCATAAGACCAGACATGCCATAAGGCAATCTGTCAGAGAGTACTCATATTAGTAACTGTTGTGTCAAAACTGAACATTCAAAAGAAAAGACAAACCTTCCTTTATGTTTTATGAAATGTAAGCCCACAGAATTAATAATTCATGAGATGAAGAAAAATATCACATTTGGCTATAAATATTAACAGACGCTGTCAACCTGCTTAGAACTAAATTTTGACTGTCCTACCTCACAATTATCAATTTAGAAAGGAATATTCTTCAAAAGCTAAAAAAAAAAACCAGCATGAAAGTCATTAATGAAGAAATTAACATGTTCTATTCATGTACATCCCAAGCAAAACAGCCCAACTGTGTTCTGTGCCCAGTGCTGCTGAGTGAACACTAATTGACTGGCATTGTTTGTGCCCACAGTGGTGTTGTGCTGTGTTGACAGCAATAATGCTGGTGTGCACACAAGGAAAAATGCTAAAAGGACACACTAGACCCGAGACACAGTGGAAAAAGGGAAGGGAACAAGAGGAAGTAGTTGTTAAATGACAAAGAAGCATTTAGAAAGGCAGTTAAAACTTCATATAAGTTTTAGAATACAGAATTTTATACAATGGGTCTTCAATAAATTTTTCAGATTAGCTAAATAGACATTTAAATATTGCAAAAAAAGCAGCAATTAAGCCATAATGCACAATGACGTATCAGTAAATGCACTTCATGGGATCTCAAAGAAATATTAAATACATTTTTAGCAGTTCAAGTTCAAGATGTAGAAGACACTTCTGCTGTACGGCCGCAGTACTCTGCTTTCACTGCTATTATTGAGAATAGAATATTGGACCACAACATAATTGTGCCAAAATACCCAGAATGCCATTAAAACGGATCATTCTAAATGGTGGTGACAGTGCTTTTCCTCACAGTCTTTTTTTTTTTTCTCCCTGGTGCTAATATAACTTCAGTCTACTTATGGCCCCGTCTGCACTTACATTCTGAGAAAAGTGTTAAAAATACTCACATAGCATCAATATTGGCATACACTAAAAAAAAAGATCAGACTAAACACCTTACTTTTCTCTACAGCTCCTGAAATTCACTGCATTTCACCCAGTAATGACCATACAGAATGAAAAGCTGAAGTTGAACATTACAAGCTCTTATTTTTTAAAAAAAAGTTAATCCCTACCTTTATCATTCTAGAGAGATCTCCGGCATCTGCTAATTCCAACACTATGTTCAGTTCGTTGTCTTCAATGAATGAGGCATAATATTTGATTACATTTGGATGATTCAGTTGCTAAGAAAGCAAAATAGTAACTCGCATTTTAGTGTAGAGCACGTCACGTGTTTTAAGACTGACATAGGAAACATTCTTACTTAGGCA
The DNA here is from genome assembly GCA_013397155.1 of Irena cyanogastra. NCBI lineage: Eukaryota > Metazoa > Chordata > Aves > Passeriformes > Irenidae > Irena > Irena cyanogastra. The sequence goes on along the minus strand of VWZV01013172.1, from coordinate 2,189,653 downwards.
AACAAAACAACTCCTAAAATCTATTTCACTATGATACAAATTACAAAAAGTATATGCTGATAAGAAGCATTTACAAATACTCTGCAAGAACAGGATAACATTTCAGGATCTACACAGTGACTGACATGGCAATTTTAGAGGAATTTTGCTTCAATGTATATACCCAATAGCATGCTAAACTTACCTGGAACAGCAAAGTCAATTTCTGAAGTAAATAGCAAAATCAATTTTTGAAGTCAGGATACTTTACTGTACAAAGAACACAGTCATTCACAATATTGCAACTTCGGCAGAAGCCTTTTTTCCACTTTAAGTGAAGTGTCACTCATTATTCTATCAGATTTACTTCACAATATTAATTTTTAAAGTAATAAAGATCACAAAATTCATCAAAGTGAGGCTTTAAAAAACTCTACACAAAAAACAATGGACACTTCAATTATGTCTACAAAACATGTAACAGATTTTTTGATGACAGTTGCAAATTTTCTAAACAAATCTTTTACCTTGAGAAGATCTATTTCTTTGATGCAGTCAGCTCGGGCTTTGGCATCCATTAAATCAAATATCTATGCACAAGAGACAAAACATTTTTATTAAGTGATAAAAATATAGTAAATTGAGTAATCATTACCACTATTACATAGCACCCATAAAGCAACCTGAATTACGCATTTCATGGCAAGACGCAATATTACAGTAAGAAATATTTCTAATGCTCTGATGAACTGATTTAGTGCTGTGGCCATTCTTTTATCACCCTCATAGGAAATAAGTCCATTTTAAGTACAAGCTTTCCAATGACTTAATTGCCACCTCTGCATACCTGTTCCAACACACAGCAATAATTTAGCACACCTTATAAATGCATCAAATCTCAGGCTCCTATCTCATTCTGCCACACCATTTTCACAAACTGATTCCTTGGTACTGAGCATACCTTTTTTCCCCTTAGTCTTGCTGTAGGCTTGCTACAGTCTTCCATTTCAATTCTAAGTAATACATATTATTTTACTGTCAGGATCAAAACTTCATCGTCACCTCCAACTCCTCCTATCCCATTTTCTTCCCTTCAGCCAGCAAAGAAGTGACTTGGGCTATGCTGTTTGTTCATTAGAGCCCTTTTTTCTAAGGCCTCATCTGCCACCTCGATTTTTATAGGTTTTACAGTTAGACATCTCTGCTCTTCATTTTTCTCCCCACTTCATATCTACTCCACATTATTTTGCAATGTATCTCATTTTTGCCTTCTCCAGTTAGCCTGAAGAATTAGAATTACTCTTCACTAATTTCAATTTTTGTTCGCATTACTTTTTCCTGCCATTAGAGTCTTTGTCCAAATTCTACACATCTATATTTAATGTCTTCTTTCACTCCCCTTTTTTTACCACCTTTGGGTTTTCACTTCACTTTCTCAAATGTGCACCTCCATATACGGACTATTTCCCTTAAAAATTACCAAAATGCTACTTCCTCTAAGAATCCTTCCTCTCTCATTTGTGATTACTTTCTGAATTTAACAAACAAGTTTAACGAAACAAAAACAAAATCTCCAACTTCTTTGTGGTCTGCATATTATATTCGAACTATCCAGAAGAATAAGAAACACCCTCAGCTTTATACATTGCCATAACAGCTACAAAATTACCTTTTCCAGTTAGAACTTCTCGGGCACGTCATGTTTCTAGACAGATAGTCACCAAGAAAAGATGTATTATGTCCTGTGAAGATCACAGATATCTGGTTCCATAAGCTCAAAATAACCAAAAGTTCAACAGCTGACAACTTCTATTTAATATCTTGCCACTAACTCCAAAAACAAAAATATGGATTAACAGTAGTGTCAGTACTGAGTGTCTGCACAGAGGTCATCCCAAACTGGCTGCCTAACTGTTGACACCAATCACACCTTATTTCCCTCTCCTCAAAGAAGTTCAAACAAATCAGGGAGTCTGCATATGATTTGCTAAACCTCACCTTCATTTTCTACACCACTCTGCACAGTGAGTTTGTCATTCCTTTAATTAATTGAAAGGAGAAGTCTGGAAACCTCATGTATGGAGCACAGACCTCACAGAGCACACGTGCTCTTGACTAACCACTCCTTCTCTTCACACATCCCATTTCTGTCCTCAGAGCCAGCATCAGAAAGAAGAGCCTGTAGTTGATATCAGACTCACTTTTCAAAGAAGTGAAAAAAATAATTTAAAAAAAAAAATCAAATACCAGATTTGCCGGTAGTAAGAAAAGGGGTAGAAGAGAAGAAAGAAAACAAGAAGAAAACAAAAGAAGAAAGAAAATTAATAAGCCACCACACAATTACTTGTATACTAATGCCAGGATGATGGGAAAGAAACAGAGTTAATAGCAGTTATTGAAGCAGGAGACTGTGGGGGACATAACAGAAACACAGCAAGTTAAGTCACAAGCAAGGAATGCTAACACTAAGAAATAAAGCAATTTCAGATGTAGAGGAAGAAAAGAGTACATGTGAAAGTACAGAAAGAAAAGAGTATATGTGAAATTACAGGTACAAATATTAAAAGATAACTAACACTGATGAAAACAGAAAAGAGCTTACAAGTTCAAGATGGAAACTTAGTGAAGGAGATGAAATAGCCTGTATTTGTTATATATCTACACTTTGAAGGAAAAAGCATTGCTCTTTAATAATTCCAGCAACAGATTAAAGTCCTAGGGTTTGGTACAGTCATGAGGGAACCTAATGATTTTCCCAGGAAACATTTTAGAAAATCCTAAATATTACAGGTAGCACATTAACTGAGGAAATACTGAGAAGGCATGAAATCAAATATTTTTCTTTATAACCTGAGAGACCAGAAAATGGAAAAACTTATACAGCATCTCCCAAAAACAACCAATGAAACTGCACCAGGAAGCAAGGGAAAAAAAAGTCAACAGGTACAGGGGAGCATCTTGAGGCTTCCATTTTTGCCAAGTTCTAGACAACAGTGAGATAAGATCATTCCTTATAAATGATACTGACAGTCAACTCCAAACACCCTGGAAAACCTAATCAAAACTGGGGACACAATTTAAACTATCTCCTTGTAAGAGCTGGAAAATTACCAGAAACACAGTCTCAAGATTCGAATCAAATGAGCTTCATTGTGTGACAAGACAGGGCAGCTTGCACCTGTGCAGGGGTGTTCCAATCTGCCAAGAGGCATTCTAATTTACCTATTCCAGGAACAATTCCCTACACACGTAAATGAACAGGTTTTCCAAGAAAAGTTATTTTACAAGCTATGCCTCTGTTAGGGACATAAATCAGTACCTCTCATAGGGCAATAACAAAACAACAAAAACAAAACCCTAGACCCAGGACTGTGAAAATCTAGAATCAAGGCATAGGAAAGAAAGACAGAATTTTGTTTGTGTATTCTGGATAGTATTCCCAGTACTTGTAATTTGTTATTAAACAGCATGGAATAGACTAGACCAAGCAGCTGCTCTCCCCAAAGGACAGACTTAAGTTTTATAAGCAGGACTCCTTCTACTTGTGCTGCATTTCATAAGCATCTTTGTCACAGCTTAAGCTAAACTGAGTATTTCAAAAATTACCTAAATTAAATATAGCAAGGCAGTAAAAACAAGTCTTATCTGATCCATACAACCGCAAACACAGACAATTTTAAGATTTACTGTTTAGCATTCTAGTGGTTCTCAGATTTTGATCCAGATCTAACCTCAAAAGACTATAAAAAACATTTCGCAGAAATCCAGAATTTTAGTTTCACAGACATTAACTTCCTCCAAAAATAAGATCTGCAAAAAAAACAGCTAAAAAAAAGGTGAAAATATCATTCAATCCATGGCCTCTTAAGAGCCTCTGAATCACACCAGATGCAAAAAGCTTTCAGAGATTTTCTCTCTGAATAGATGATCTTTTATTTTGCCAAACTGCTGCAGTTCAGACCAGAGGATTCCAGTGTAACAAGCCATGTCAGCTCACACCAGGTTACTGTAAACACAAGGAAAAAACCCCCGTGCTTCCTCACCAGCAGATGACTCAACACTCAAGAACGTCTTATCCTGAAAAATGGAAGTTGCAATGAAAGACTTTTAGAACATCCTTTCAAGTGCATGTCAGAACTGCACACAGCACCTGGCAGCACTCCGAAGGTCTGTTTAGCAGGGGAGGCTGCCCTTTGCCCGCGGTGTGCTGCAGACTGGCCAGCAGTGTAGCACTGTGGAGAGATGTCAGTATTCCATCACGACTGGAACAGTTTATAGCTTTGCAGGCAGATTAATTCCACCTTCAGCTCCCATGACTCAGCAAGCCCAGCTGAAAGGTCAGCCTATGCTCCAGCGTGAGCGTGGCACACAGATCTCTCTCACACGCACGCGATTTCTGCTGCACAGGCAGTACCCCCACTGCCGTCAGCAGGCCACAGGTCTCATGCACCCCAAACACACACTGTCTAAGGACATGCAACCTTTTATCCAGCCTTCCCTGGGACTGCACTCGTTTTCTGAGCTGGGTTTTACCTGTAGCAGTACATGCCCTGCAGCTGAGTGACTTAACTGTAACTAAGTCATTGCAGTCAAACGACTTGTGTCTAACCTGGTTTCATAGCCAGCTCGGCTCTGTGCAAGTGCACGGTCTGAAGGAAATTATGGCAGATACAACAAAAGTCTTAAAAACCTCTGGATTTTTGGATAGGCTTGAACAATAAGCTCTTGGATCAACATAAACTGACTGCTTGAAATCACCCAGCAAATTCTCCCATAAAGACAATACCAGCGTCCTCCTCCCAGCAGAGCTCAGGTAACTGATGAAGCTCCAAACATTGGTTATTGGAAACTAGCAGTAATTAGACAACAAGTATTATCATCACTGTAACTGGCTAACAATAAAAACTGCTGGTTTTAGCTAAGACTGATAGGGTATTCATCAGACTAACAATAATTCGAGTTCTTGACTCCACCTATGAGGTCAGGATCACAAGGTAATTCAGTTCACAGGTAAGGTTCTCTAGTCAGCACCAATTCCACTCAGCACAAACTGCACAGTGGAATATATTCGTATTTAAACTTCTAATCCTTTCCCCCCAATTTCCATTTTCAAGGACTATAATAAGATCAACAGTTCTAAAAATGAATTATGATTGTATTAAAAAAACCTAATAAGCAGCAAACAATAGAGTAAATATTTTTATGATGTGATAGTTTTCATAAAGAGTGTAACCAAAAAGACTAATTGTGGTAAGCTTTTTATCTTAGTTAGCAATTACTGTGAAACTCCTTAAAACAATTAGGCAAATACAGCTGAAGAGATTTGAAGAAGCATTTTAAAAGCCCTTAGCACTTTTTCTCCACTTAGCAAGCACACTGAGTGAAATAAACCTTTTTAGCTCTCAGTTTTTCATCTGATCCTGCAGTCATCTGTGTACAAAGGGAGAGTAGAAGGACAAAAATATATGGGTAGTTAACACACTTCTGTGCGCTATGCAGCTAAGGGATCTGGTAACTTTGCACTCAAGCTCTTCCCTACTACCTTCATGTGAGCATAGATTATAGCCTTTTTCTTTCAGCACTCCAGAAATGTCAGTTGTAAGAGCTGTCAAGAGATACTGGTATTTTTAGAATACTTTCTAAGCTGTTATAAGCTTCGGAGCAGGAACTGTTCCTATGCAGATGTGTAAACTAAACAAAGGAGCTGCAATACATGAGTATAACTTCCTGAGTGAAGTTCTTATATACATGTCCCTAGAAAGCTACAGGCATAGCAAAAAGGTTTAAAAACATGGAACCACCTGATGAGAACATCAAGTCCTAGCTTCTAAGTCCATACTGTATCTGATCAATTACCAGCTACCAAATGAATCCATCATCTGAAGTCAAGTGCCAAACTGGGAATCTACCTGGTTCCAGTTGCTCTAGAACATCACTTTTCCAGATTTTCCTTTTCAGCATTGAAAAGGATAAATTTAAATGATAAACCTATGTCTGTTCTGTTCAAAATTCTGCATACAATAAAAATACCAAAAAGTATTTCCAAACCAAATCACAAGCATGACTGCTGTAACATAAACCTTCAGAGAAGTAAGCAAAATAAAGACCTGAATGCACATAAACGTTAAGAGATGCAATACTGAACACCAACAAGCATTAGAGTATTTTGCCACCACAGCACTGCTGTGCTGAGACAATAGTGCTTCATAAAGTGTGAAATTACAAGTGCTTTTCTAAGATTAATTAACTGTAATTCAGGCCTGAAGTAGCAATCCACTGACAATGTACAATGAATAATGAATGTACGTCCTAGATAAAAGGATTCATTGTCTGCATCTCTAACATGGGGCCTCCAATTTCGGAATGAAAGGAAAAGAAAGATGGAACAATGCAAGGCAGAAATGCAATTAAGCTGAAATTTTGTTGAAATATGCAGCTATACATACCTGAAATTTTAAATAGCCAAGGTTTCCTTAAAAAATAGATCCTAAAGTGAACTCATCCAGCCTTATGGTCAATGACTTAGATATTTATCACTCTTTTGCCATTTAAAGATGATTTGTGACCAGTAATTGCTTACTTTGCCCTTGGAGTGGTCCTTGCTCAGAACACTGCACTGTACCCCAGGTGTTCTGCTGCAGGGGATACCCAGAGCTGCAGTAGCAGAGAGGCACTGCTGCTTCCTCAGGCATCATCTGCAGCATAGCTTGACACTTAGCACATGTTAAGAAACTTACGTAGAAGCTTCTCAATTTATACTGCTATGGTCACATTTACTTGGGGCTGATCTTTTCTGATGTTTCTTTAACTCAAAATATAGTTTAGACATTTGTAAAAGTTCAGTAGTGAAGATATTTTATTTCTGTTTTTATTTAGGTAGTATTTTAACAGCATCTCAGAAACATAGTTCCATGCTGGAAAAAGAGAGAACCTAATTATTAGTTTCCTAATTACAAAAAAACAAATCAAACATGGGAGGATGAAGCACAAAGGGTACAACAGGAAGAAAAGACCCAACATACCATTGTGTGAATTCTGCTGGTTAAATTACCACTAAAAAAACCTTCAAGTTAAACAGTTCTCATTGTGCTACATACCCTAATAAAAACCAAATCAAGAATACTACTTCTTTTTGTCATCTGGACTCAGCAGCAACTACAAATTCAGGAAGAGTGGTTTCTGTCACCATCTGCTTGTCCTTTCTCCCAAAGCATCTTACTGCTACTTGCTTCTGCTCACATTTTATTCCACAAACATACATTTTGTACAACATTAACATTTATCAATATTGTACATATTTCAGCCAAATAAAATTTTATTAGCGAAAAATAAACATTCTTGTTGGAAGGCTGCATAAGAACTCAAAATCGGCAATCCTTTTGGAACAAATAAAGCCCTGAGATCCTGCAACTCCAAGAGAGGGTAACTGAAGGATTCTAAGCCCCATAAGCCCTTGACACTAGAGACACGCAGGGTCACCATTACCAAATACACATAAAGGAAACAGGTACACACCTAACCCAGCCAGGAAAATGAAATGGGAGGGGATGGAACAGACATAACTTGCAAGATTGGAAAAGAAGGAGGGCACCTAAGATGTGAGAAGATGTGAGATGAGAATGGGCAGATAATGGAAAAGTAGAAGTTCAGATCTCAGTTATGTTACTTAACACATTGTAGAGCATTTAGAGACACTGCCTTAATGCAGAGAGTGAAATCCATGCACAGGTGTAAAATAGAGAGAATAAAGCCCCTCTCTCATAACTGAAAGAAGCATTTCTCCTGTTTTGTCCATGCTGAGCTTCCATTAAAAAGGCATCAGCAAAAAATGAGTATTTTAACTTGAATAAAATCAAACATGATGAAATCAAAAGGAAGAAGCACTATCATAGAGCAGACTCCTCTGAAAAGCAATTACATCTCAACAAAAGACATCTATGAAAATAAATTTTATAGTGAAATTAAGTATTGTGACTATATTTACCAAAAATATTTCTAGGCAACCTTAGGAAAGGTCACAGGAGCACAGTAACAATTAAGATGGTCTTCTGTCCAAAAAGAACAGCTTTAGATATCAGCTACACAAGCTGGAATGGCTGTGCCAAACAACCTGTGCTGCCGTGAGCCTTCTGAGCTGTCATTATGTGCTTAAGAATTTTTTCCCCTTCCAGGTTAAGCAAATCTCATTTTCCATTCACACAGTAGTCTCCTACACACACCCAGCCTCCACAAGCAAAGTGACTTCACATAGAACACGGCCCCTCCTCGTCTGCACCAGGTAGTAACTTCCAACGGAAAACCAACAACCTGTGTTGGACACTGAAAGACAACTGGAACCCTGTCACAATAAAGCCATTTGGGAAAGACACAACTTTTTAACCCTATTTCCTACCAACAACCAAGTATATTCTTAGAAAATTATTAAAGGATTAAATAAAGTAAGAAAGCTTTTCTGCTGTAGAAACCATCACCTGCATATGGACAGCATGATGTCATCTTCAGACATCGAAAAAACCTTCTGTCAAATTGGGAAGTCTGCTGTGAGAATACAGCTACACATACTGACTTCGGAAATGCTGTTAGGAGTACACATGCTAAAATGCCTCTGTATTCTTGATGCAAGCACCGTTATAAAAATTTCATGGTTGGACTTTTATGACTTTCTTCAAGTACCCAGGCATTCCACATCCACCTTAATTGACATGCATTTCAAGTCACATTTGACCTTTTAGTTTCTCACACATTGAAAATGAAGGAAGAATTAGCCTAATGTTTTAAGACTGTTGATCAAAGTTCTTAG